>MU795453.1:0-21846 GCA_027886305.1 Lentinula aff. lateritia | reverse complement strand
GTTTGTTTCAAAGAGTGGCACCAAACAAGACCAAAATGTGCCTGCACAAAACAACTTAACTTCCGGAGTGCAATAGACCTTGCAAGCAAGGTGACGTAGGCGCCAATCGTGAGAAAAAAAAGTGCACGAGCGCTTGGCAATTTCAGGGTGGCAAAGGACCTAGCAAGCTAGGTGAAAGTGGGAATGTGTTTGTGTAGGTAGGTGAATAAAAATTTAGAGCAAAGGACGTGTAGTTTATATATCTTTCGAAATCCACCCATTGGAATCGCGTTCAGTCTCTGACGCAGGTTCTGACGCGTCGAAGTGGTCACTGTGACGTTCACGTGCGGAGCTTGCAGGGAGCTTGGCGCGATTCGTCACAGCACATCGCCTGAACATGTCATTATTGTCTCCAGCTGGTCTCCAGTACATTTTCTGAATTGTCTCGTTCAAGTGAGCAGTGGGAATCGCGTCTGGCTCTGACGCGTTCAATATTTTGAAGATATCATTGCTGCAATTCCACGCAAGTTGTAGCTCATGTATAGTACTTACATACTTACTACAATCACCATGCAATCATGCGAATGTCATCAAGACAGGCGTTGGCATACCAGGTCTTTGCATGTTGAGCATCATTTGTCCTGTCATCCATCCTTGAGTGCGCTTCACACCTTCCCTAGTCAAGAGATTACGGTCCACATCCTTCACACGATCACTTGCCCTGCAATACGCATCCAACTTGTGCGCGTACAGAAGCACCTTGTCGACATCGTGTAGAAAACAGTATATGTTGACCAACTGGTGTAAAGTCCTTCTATATTCATCTGCTCTTTGAAGATTCTCCTCTTCTAGCTCTCGGAGCCTTGTGAGAGCAGGTTGAAACCATGCATAGTCGCCGGGTATGAACCCGCCGATAGGAGGAGTCAGAACGATGGGTTTTCTGAACCGTGCGCGACGCTCGTCAGAAATTTTGGCTAGAGCCGGGTCACTGCAGGAAGGGCTGCAAGCACATGATGAGATACCATAAGGAGCGAGACTCTGAGCTCGTTGGGCGGCAGAGTTGAGAACAGGGCAGTATTCGACTGTGATCTCTGCCCCGGCGGGGATATCGCGAATCGCACAGACGCGGATAGTAAACGTGTCGGTGTGCCAGTGGAAGACAGCGTTGGGGCAGCAGCTGTAGAACAAATATCGTATGTTAGTATAGGGTGCACTGTCTCGAACAGGAAGATTTTACTTACCAATGATTGAGACGTGAAAATTCATTGCAGGTAGCGGAATACTGACCCAATTTACCGGTCGAACCTGACGAGTGACCAAAAAGACGCTGAATGTAGGGCGAAGAACACCCAGACGGCTGTTTAAAATAACAAACCTTTGTCTCTCAATTTTTCAACATCGATTCCAGCCGCATTAGTCCTCGTTCGCCTGCAATGAAAAACAAATTTTTGAGCATCGCTAATTAGAGTGAAAGTAAGGAAGTATCGGATGCGTACCCAATGTATTCACCGCTTCCATCGTGGTTATGGCTATTAAACAAATCCATAAACGCCTTTTGATTCTCGAGTGGCATACGATCGAACGATTTCTTCACCCTCTTGTCCATTTCGTGCAACATAATCTGCCTTATTTGCTCGTGACTGTACTTTTGCAATTTTTGACGAAAGTCTTCGTCGCGTACGAACTCTATGTTACTGTTCGGAGTCACGATAAGCGGTCTTTCGTCCATGATAAGCTCTCCAGCACGGATCATCCGCGTGGCGAAAACACCCAGTCCTTTATCACCCGCATCGGTAATGCGGTAGGGTTTTCCTCCCAAAGGTTGTAGAGGTGGAGAAGGGAACCCCGGGGTGTTTTCGATAACGCGTTTAACGTCACCGGAGATGCAACACTCTGTCCATCCTCCAGGATAATTTGCGAGAGTAGCACCTTTCTCCACTGGAGGCAAGGTGACGAAAAAGAATGCATCCGGATCGTTGGGATCAACAGGCTTGCTGTTGAAAGCCATTTTACTAGGGTCGTAGCCTTCAGGAAGGCCTGCCGCAGATTGAGCGACTTGTAAGTTTAGGACAACGCGAACTGCTTACCGGCTTCATCAACAACACCATGACTAAAGTTTCTGGGTTCCGCGATTTTGTCGAAGTCGCTGTACTTCACCAAGTTGGAGACTTGTGGTTGATTGGGAGAAAGGGCGGTTGGTTTCTGGGTGCTGTTCAACTTGATACTCTTGTTATCGTTATCATCTTTGCCAAGTTGCTGCTTTGCTTTGGCGGTGGTGAGGAAACCTCGCTTCATGCTGGTGGTAGACGAAAAACCTTTGTGGGTCCCAGGTCCTTAGACTGGTAGCATTCTTATTTAAATGAAACGCTGAACTAGGTATAAGCTTCTTTTGCCCTTGTATCGGCGCAAATCAGTGCTGTAAAAGGAAAATCATTTTGACATGGAAACAAACGCCTTTGAAGTCTAGTTACTGCCATTTGCAGAACTTAGGGCGCCGTACACAAGGCTTCTCTTGGAGACAAAGGGAGACAAAGGACTTTTCAAAGAGACAAGGGCGGAAATCTAATTTCTATTTTAATTTCAACATTTTCCCTCTCTTTTATCATATTTGGTGCACTGCAAGGGAATTGACCATCGTCGAATCGGAGAATAGAATAAAACTTACCTCATTTCCGCTATCGGTTGCGGTAGGGGCAGGTGCCGAGGAAGATGTCGATGAACTTGCATCAGATTTCTCCGCATCCTTTTCTATGACCTTGTTCGCCCAGTATCCAAGACCTATGGCTAAAGCTCCAACGCCAGCTGCCCCAGCGCCGATTGCCATATTTTGGTTTATCCGCCGCTCCAGTGAGGAATCGACATTCGATTTTATGGGAGATGTAGGACCTTCCGGTATAAAATGAGCTACAGACCAAGGTGCGGTGGAGAAATGGTCACCTTCAGTACTCAATGCTGACGACCGCTCTTCAAGTGAGTTATCGTCGACGACAAAACCTCGGGCTTCGACAACGTCCGAGTCGAGTTCTCTGACGGAGGCCTGACTGTTGTAAGTGTTTCCACTTGAAGAGTACGAGGTAGGAACAGCGTTCGCCGCGAATGTGAACGCAAGGGCGACGAACGGAATAAGAGTGCTGTAAGTTCGCATGGTCGATGGGTTGTTCGAGTATGTAGTATCAGAAATCGAATTAAGAATGTTGACAGCGCGAGCGAGTGTATGTGTGTGCCGGACCAGCCGGAAGACGACAAAAAGTGCGAGCGGGTGTTGGGTGAGAGCAGAAAGGATCAAACCACCAGGGATCAGACAAGTATGTGAGGATGGGAGTACGTGTTATATATGTGATGTTCAACGAGATCGATGCATATCAGGACTGATGATAACCATTGTACAGAAGCGATTTAGCCCTGATTTAGCCTGGATGCGTTCGGTTGACCCGTCGGCTCCCGTCGGGCTATCAACTGTTATCGAGGCTAAGGATAGGATAGGATAGGATAAAGTATCGACGAGAATTAGCAATGAGGAGACTCTACACATCTCATGACGCTCATCGAACTGCTCCCAGGGCCTCTCAGCACCAAGGGATGCTTCGAACAGCTTCGAACCTGGAGGGTGCCACATGATTAACGATTGCTGGACCTGCGCTGTTCTCTGCTGTCCTGCAGCTTCGGACAGCCTTCCTACATCATTATGTCTGACACTGTCTGACGCTGTGTGCATCCATAATCTGCTACTTATTTTTGGGTGCTGTTATACGTCGTGCATGAGAACATATGGCTGTTAAGCCCGATATCGACGAATGTATATTGAGAAAGAACCGTTTTTCCTGGTGAGTCCAGGGAGAACCATTCACAATTTCGCATTCCTTATTCGCCGACGGCAAATATCACAGGAAGCCGCAGGCGGCAGGGGTAGCGCAGGACCTGCGATCTTCCGTGGCACTCTTCGGGTTCGAATCTGTTCGAAGCGTCCATGGGCCGACGCCAGATTTCTATCATCCACAGGAACTTGAAGCCCTGTGTATGCAAGTAGGAAGAGGTTTGGATAAGAGGAGATAAGTCTGCAAAAAATCATCGGCCCAGGTCTGCTTATAAAGTACGGGCTTTCGCCGCTTTGGCCGAAACGACGCACCATAGCTGGTCCGTGCGCTCTACTTCATATAACCTTGGACACAACATGCCCGACGACGGGCTAAGAAAACGCAAAACAGGCTCGAAGCCTGAGAAGGAACCTCCGCAGAATGCCACTGTCAGCTCATCTCTTTCTTCCTTCGACCATTTTTTGACCGTGATCCACGTATACAGGCCGACGAACCGGAATTTGACATAGACAGTGCTGCTTTACTGCAATATCTCAAAATTCTTTGGATACCTCTTCTTCTATGCTTTGGATTGTTCGTATATATTGTGAGCTTGCTTGAGCACTGGTCTGATTGACTACTCACTAGCCGTTCAGAATCCTTCCACACTTTCGGATATAGCTAGCTTTTGGATTGAGTCGGACGACTGGCAAACTTCACCAGGATCGAGCACCAAAAGCTTTGTGGGACTCGGTGCAGACATAGAGAAAAGAGATGCGGTTGTAGAAGCTTTCAAAGTGCGCGTTCTGACGGGGCTTTTTGGACCGAAAGATATCTAATTTCCGAATCTAGTATGCGTGGCGCTCCTATGGTGTGTAAATTCATGCAGACTTGCTGATGCAGTTTTATACATTTGAATTTGACTAGAAAGGGATGCGATGGGGGACGACGAGTATCACCCGATTAGCCACAAAGGGTCAAACTTGACTGAAGCCGGAGGCATTGGATACACTGTGATCGACTCCATTGATACCATGTTGATCATGGGCCTTGAAGATGATTATGCCAGAGCGAGGCAATGGGTGGATACCAGATTGTCGTTTGATAGAGATGCAGATTTCAATACCTTCGAAGTGAATCGAGAGTCTTTACTTCTAAATCGTGTTCTAACAGCACACACAGACTACCATTCGTGTCCTTGGGGGTCTTCTCTCGGCTTACGAGCTGACTGACCACGATAAACTCTACCTGGACCGCGCAATTGAACTCGCAGACCGCATCTTGCCTGTTTTCGATACCCCTTCTGGGCTCCCGCTGCCCAACATCAACCTCGGGAAACGCGAAGGCGTTCCCGATCCTTACCTCCCTCAACTCGTCAGCACTGCCGAAGTTGCTACGCTACAACTCGAATTCAGGTATCTCAGCTATCTGACAGACGAAGACATTTATTGGGAAAAAGTCGAATCTGTCCGTTTTTAGTGGTGGGATCACTGTTTTGACAAACTGACGAGAACACGTAGGTTATGAGAACTATCAAGGAGAATCAAATGCCACACGGACTTGCTTCGATTTACATGCAGTATGATTTTTTCCTTCTTCATTTACATTTTATTCGCTCATAGAAAATCAGTGTAGAGACCGGACAGTTTGTTCCTTCTGCCATTCGACTAGGGTCGCGCGGAGATTCGTACTATGAATATCTATTGTCAGTCTCATACATTTCCTATATCCTGACCTTATTCATGTTTTCCCAGAAAGCAATACATACAAACTGTAAGTTTTTCTACATCTAAACCTCGAGCAACTTTAACTATATAATGGCCCTATCAGAATCAGACAGAAGATGTTTACCGACAGGTTAGTCGGAATAGTCCCTCATGCGAAGCAGAGGGAATTACTGTCTTTTTCATAGATGTATGACCACGCAATGGCCGCTGTACACGAAAACCTCATCACGAAAAGCCCCTACACGAGGATGACCTATACCTCAGAGCTCATTCCAGAGCGAAACTCTGGTGGACAACTGTTCGTATTCTCCCTATATTGGACCCGCAAATTTTGACTTCTTTCCGTAAAGCTCCTGGCGACTTACTCCAAAACAAGACCACTTGGCGTGCTTCTTCGGAGGATCCCTCATGCTTGGTGCAACTATCACTGGTGCATTGACCCTTCCTGTATCTATCCCGCCTCGTCAGTCGGAATTCATGGATCACGGAAAGAGGGACTGGAAAGATGGAGTCGAGCTAATTAAGACTTGCGTGGATACACATGACACTCTGACGTACGTTTGAATGTGTCCCATCTTTTTGCTTAATAGCTAACGAGGATTTGCTTTAATGAATGTGCAGTGGGCTTTCTCCTGAGATTGCACACTTTCGTATACCTTCAGATGGAATGATCGACGTGTTGTCCAAATCTGGCGTTCCTGCTGATTGGTACATTAAAGGTGCAAGGTGGGTGATGGATTTCTAGACGACGTACAGACACTAGGAGCTCACTGTCTACACCGTAGCCCAGGTGCAGAAGCCCCATATGATGCCAGATACATGTTACGGTGTGTTTATTCCGTTCCCCGTTCTTGATGAAGTATTTCTGAACATCACCAATGTCAACAGCCCAGAAACCGTCGAGTCTTTGTTTTTGGCTTTCCGTCTCACAGGAGATATTCGCTATCGCGACTGGGGCTGGGATATCTTCCAATCAATCGAGAAGCATTGCAAAGTTGAAACTGGTGGGTATGCGACTATCATGAATGTGGACGAAGTGCCATCAAGGAAAGAGGATAAAATGGAGACGTTCCTCATGGTGAGATATGTGCTTCTTTGATTGTGACGTATACTCACAATTTTGCTTGTTCATCATCAGAGCGAGACGCTGAAGTACCTGTTCTTGCTATTTGAGGATGCGAGCGTGCTATCTTTAGACAGTGAGTGCTGTTCCAGTATTAGTTTATTCAATCAATGCTGACTCTCTTCCTTTACAGAATATGTATTCAACACAGAGGTTCGTCCGCTTTGTTACACCTATGCCTCTCATTATACTAACACAACCTTCGTAGGCTCACCCATTACCTATATTTTCCCCACACATTCGGACAGGCTTTTCTTGATAGTACAATATGCTTCAAGTATCCACTCGATCAATCCTATTCTTCTTTCCCAGTAGTTTCCCTTCTGGCAGCAGTAGCTATATCAGATAAGAATGCATTCGCGTAAGGAGCTACTAGTATGGACACGAATAGCGTTGGCAAAAGCACCCATAGGAAAGATACTATTGAAGCCGGTATCAAGCCAAAGTATAATGGTTCTAGAATAACCATGAAGGGTACTGGACGGACTTCAGTTACACCAGATAGAGGAGAAATGATGCCAGCGTCGACAACACGGATGCGAGCGAATTTGACACGCGTCCGGGCTGGTGGAGAGATTGGTTTCCCTGTGAAGCGTGAAGCAGTGGTCTCTGGGTTGAAAATATTCATGCCGAAATCTGCAGGAGACTGTTATAAGAAGAATTAAGAAGGCTATATCTTTTTGACATTAGCATCAAAGACGCACTGAACCAGGCCATGATATCCGCAAAGTAAATTTCGTATAGGACTTCCAATCAGGATGATCCAAATCAAGCTTTATCCAAATTTCGTTCGGACAGTTGGGCGCTTTCGAGAGCAGATCCTGCGGCGACGAGCATACGACATCCATGCGCGTGCCTAATGGCGCAGGTTGAACGTTGAAGCGTTTTTCATTAGCACCAGGGCTCAAGACATGCCTAGAAATTAAAATGTCAGCCAAGATATGTTTTGGCGGGGCAGTAGGTGGCGTACCAGTTATGACCGTCAGATACATGCACATCTATCTGGTCTGAAGCTTCAAAGTTCACGATTTCTGTGTTGGCAAGAGCAAAAGACGCGAAACAAAGAAGGAAGAATAATTGTCGGTGGAAGGACAGCATCAAAATGCCGGCAGACTTAAGCGCTTGCTTTTCTTCTTCCTTCTGCATTCCACAGCGCGCAACACTTCCTTATTCATTTATCAAGATCTACACACAGCATCTGAGTCGAGCTAGTAGCGCGCGCCTCATGGCCGTAATGTATTTGTGTACGATTGTCGATATTCCCCATCCTTCTCCCCTCAAGGCTGGACAGCTTGCTTGGTACCTCTTTCGAAGGAGATCATCTGTTTACCTCAGACTAGTCCTTATAAACTAGCTTTGATAACCCACTCATTTATTGTGCCCCCATCCCCCCATTGATCTTGGATTCGTCATGTTCCTTCTCCTCACCCTTTTCACGATGGTTTGGAGCACTCTGTGGCGGCATGTCAGATGTGAAGATCCGAGTCTTAACGTTCCTGCTTGTAGCTCGCAGTATGATTACCAGTGGGTAAGTGCCGACCAAATCGCCCTAGTTTGATTCGTCGATCTGTCACTGTAGTCGGTCAACTCCAAAGGGCAGAGTCCTTGCCAAGTCTCAGGCTATCTAGGTTCTGTATGTTTTGGTGGTGGTGAGCGTGCTACCTTCTCTGAATTTCTTGATAATTTATACACCATCGTCGGGAAGAATTCAGCATACCGGCCGTCACACCCGGAGAACATTACTCTCTCAGCTCAGAGTTGCAGGATAACTGTACCTGCTCGACTGTATATTATAGTGCCCTGAGTGCCTGCGCGAGCTGTCAAGGAGCGAGCTATACAACGCAAGTCATTGTCAAAGTTGCATGGTTTCCCGCAGGGAACTGATCGACATTCCTTGACCAGATGGGCGGATTTTTCAACAAATTGCTCGACGGTCTTCCTCAGCGTGTATGGCATGAATCTTATGTTACCAGAGCACACAATACAACGCTCCTTTGATCTCACAGATATCCAGAAACAATTCCATCTGGTACTGCTGTCCCACACTGGGCATACCAGGCCATAGCCGTACGTCTTTTCTAAGTCACTTATACTGATCATGTCAGATCGTCCATTCATAATAACCACAGGGCTCTGCTACATTCAACATCACCCTTGCTCAAGAAGCAGGAGGCAAGTCGGTCTATTTTTTCTCCTTTCAATCATATTTATTCAATTTAGGTCTTCCTGAATCATCGACGGCCGCGACTTCTACTAGTGTATCCTCACCTTCAACAGCAAAAATTTCCAGTACTGCCATAGCCACCACAAGCACCGCTTCATCCGACGACGCGCACAAGATAAATGCTGGCGCGATCGCTGGCGGTGTAGTCGGAGGACTGGCCTTCCTTTGCATTGTAATCCTTGCATTTATATTCCGGCATCCATGTCGCCGACGAAAGCCAGACGGCTCTCGACCAGTGTCTCCCTTAGAAGTTGATAATGATATGTCTTTGGCCATACCTACACCATTTCTGCTTCATCACACCAATACACATTTGAAGCCATACGTGCGTTTCTATCATCATCTTTACAACGTATGCTTATGTATATCATCGCAGAACCCTTCTGATCCGGAGACTTATATCTCGGAAAATGCACGACATTCACGAAATATACGCGAGCATTATCTGTCGTGGTCCGGCACATCTGCGAGGTACTCTGGAACGGCAGAAATATAATGACCAGTCACGGTGTGTAGAGTAGCCTGCTCATTCCCATACCTGTCAGTGTCTATGAGGGTGAGCTAGGAGGTCTAGGTGTCGGGAATGTAGAACATCACGATCAACTGCCTTGCGCTCTCAAAACGTCCTTGTATATTATATGGTGCCTCACGATCATTATGCTCAGGCGCAAGTTGATCCAATTTCAGAGCAAATCGAATTAGACCGTGGCCTGTTGCCCATTTCTCGAATTCGAATTGCTACATTTTACAATTATTTCTTGTTCGCTATAGTATCAGATTACTACGACCTTGAATATATATTTGCAGGTACACGAACTTATCCGAACGGATCTGAACGTGGTGATTTTATAGGCGCTGACTTTCTCTCTACTACGTTCAATGTCTTCCCTCCAAGAGATTTTAACCAGGGCTCAATGATTAATCTTATTCGTTTCGTGACCTCGAATCCATGAAATAGCAGGTTGAGCACGGTGGGCCAAGGTAAACACAACCATGTTCACGTTGAATGAACGTCATTTTCTCGCAATAACTGAAAGTCATGCGGGCTGCTCCCGAGCTTACATTGTATTCATTCGACCAAATGGTAATTCCCGAATCCTCGTCCATCGGAGTTACTTCACAAGCCTGTCTGTATGTACCTTGTCACGATCAAGAGCACGAGTATGAAGGGGCGAGGAGCTCACGAGGACCCCGGTCCTTACCTCAAGTACTTAAAACCATCTGGGCCAGCAAGATTTTTTCACGACTCTACCACCATGGTCCCCCAAGAAATATTCGACTTGTGCATTGACTGGCTCGAAGCATTCCAGTGTTTTCTATCACTGAAGACTTGCACCTTGGTGTGCAGCTCCTGGCTCCCCCGAGCTCGGTACCATCTTTTTCGTCGTCTGTCTATCGACTTTCGTTTTCGTTTTCGCGAATCACTGCCGGAGTTGATCAGCCAACTTCGAGCTGATATATTCGCGAAGCCTTCCATTGCAGCATATGTCCGGGTGATGTCTCTCCAACTTCAATACTCCTTAGACCACCAGGCAGGTCCTGAGAGTCCGTACGAGTGCCTGTCGGATATCCCATTCACCAATCTGGAGCAGCTTCATATCAATTTTGCTTACTCGCTTCTCACGGAAGATTATCCCTGGCGACTATCTCGTCTTATTCATCTCCTTCAAAACAATCCTCACCTGGAAAATCTATCCTTGCGGAATTTCGCCATCGATGCACAATCGATGCACACACTCCTTCTTAATCTGGCTACGTATTCACCACGCATCAAGACACTTGTCTTGGACGATATACGTAGCTTCAGGTGGTCCAAATCAGAAAATGATTGGACACTTCCTCGAGTCATCCCATTGGAGAGGTTATTGGTTTTTGAGGGACCAGGCTTTGATCTGATGGGTTTCATCTTTCGTCATGGTTTCTTCGATTGGAACACGCTGAAAACACTTGCGCTTGTTGGAAGCCTTAACGAAAATGGGGTCAAAGCACTGGTGGACTCGGGGTGTGGTCAAGTTACTTCTTTTCTAACACTTGATCTCAGAAATTTGCGTGAGTATCCGAGTCCGGCTTTCACTTGTTATAACTGATATTAACTCAAATAGGCTCTGAAACCTTGTTAGAGACAGTCTTGGGTAATTTTCCCCAGCTTCGTCAGTTACAACTTCTTCCACCAGCCGTTGACAGCCACGGAATACTCTCACATACCCTCGAGCAGTTGGGGCGTCAGGCAAGCTTCAGCCGTCTAATGAGCCTGTACATATCGAATCCTATATTGGTATTTCCACTGGATACACAACTAGTGGAGTTGACAAAAGCAATGCCGTCTTTGCAACATGTCAGTTTCAATTTTGGCAGCTGGCTTCAGGAGAATGCTATCGATTCGGAGGATATGAAGAATCGTCTGCCCCTCACGAGCAGGACAGGTGTTCTAGATTTCAAGTCAAATGAAATACATACATTGGCGTCCTAGTGTACAATAGCAATGATATTGACAACAACCACTGCCATCAGCAGTGTGCAAGTGTGCTGCAGACCCTCTTCACTGCTTCAAAACGAGAGCTTCGATTACTTTGTCAGTCGTCTCGGGCTCGACGCAACACTGAATTATCGAGGGATACAGCATGCATACTCCTCATGTGTATAAGAATACTAAAGAACCGGCATCACCAGCGCCGTGGGAGTCAAAGGGTCCTTCCCAGATATGAGCGCAGGCAATGTCCTCTGAACATCAGCGATCAGCGGAGCACCAGAGGCTGGTGGATGAGGATTCTGGGTTCCGGGAGGTGTGACGTACTTATTGCCAGATTTTGCTGCCACAGCACGAGAGAGAGACGACTGGTTTGTCGAAGTCGAAGTAGTAGCTGTAGACGTCACTGTTTGTTCATGCGCTCCGACAACTTTAGCATCTGCTGTAGCAAGTTCGGCTTTGTTGTGCGACGTTGCCTCTCGTGCCTCAATGGCGCGGACGATCTCCTTGAAATCTTCTTCGCCTGTCCATCCACCAGCAATGTCAACCACTTCATCAAACGAGCGCGATTTCACGATACTCTCCCTGACCCGCTTCTCGTCCGCCTTCCCATTTGGTTTCGTGTGTGAACTCTTGAATTGGGATAAACAGAACTTGGTCAAACTCCAATTGTTGTCGAGATACTTGGACAAGCGGAGATACGCGGGAACGAGAGTTTCGTGTATATCAGTGAGAGGAGTATTCGAGAAACAAGAAGGATTGCATTCGGCTGCTCGTGCAATCATCACAGAGTGTGCGCCTGTCGCTTCTCGAACGCGTTTTGCATCCTCTGCGCCGAGACAGTCTCCATTTTCGATAACGGCGATGTCCTTCCCCACTCCCTTGACGAATTCGACAATTTCCTTTAATCGTTCGATCATTGCTCTGTCCCTGTCCCTCATGTTTCTCGTCCGACAATGAACAGTCAAAGCGCTTACCCCAGTGTTTAATATTCGTTCAACGAGCTTTAGCGTGTCTTCTTGTGATGGTAACAGACGAATTTTAGCCGTCACTGTGATTTCTGGTGGCATTGCTTCTCGGAGAGCGGTGAGGATGGAGCAGAGAAGGTCCGGATTGGTGAGCAAAGCTGCACCCATTCCTCCATGCGTAGAAAACGGTTTTGGACATCCACAATTAAGATCGAAACCAGATACATCCTGCATCACTGTCTTTGCAGCCTGTACAGCCAACTCAGGGTCTGCAGATCCAATTTGGTAGATCAAGTAAGGCTTTTCAACAGGATGAGTTGTCCAGATAGCTCGGGATTTGCCATTATATGAAACGACGCCAGTGACCGCTGAAATTAGAGCTGAGCCTATGAAAATAGCGATCATGAAAACTAACTCACGATCAACAACTCGTTCGGAATGCAGAATCGCCTTGTCTATGGTTTCCGGAGCCCATACGAGGGACGCTCCGTGCTTTAAAGCGAATAACCGAGAAGGAACTAGTGTTTTAGAACTATTGAGAATCAGAAAGGATCATTGGATATTCCACATACGAGCACCAGAACGAACCATAGGAGCGAGAACCACTCCATTCTTGAAACTTTCCAATGTCAGTTTGTCCATCTTCGCTCTTTTCACGCTACGGGGAGGAGGAGATTGAGAGTGTACACGTCTGGACATAGTTTGTAGAAAATCAAAAAAGACTCTACGGCGAGAGATGGCACATGAAATGTGCATAAATTAGAAGGGACAAGGTAGATGAGTCAAGATTGCAAAGCGCGGCAGTTGTTTGGCACATCCTTGTGATCTAAATAAAATTTCTGGAGCAGAAACGCGTCGCGTCTTAACTTCCTCATTCGCCACGATTATGCCAGACAATCGAAAGCCTGTCCCTCCAAATCCTCCAAGATGGCAACCAAATCCTGACCCATCCACCATCGAAATCCCAGGCCTCGATACAGCCGCTTCACCGCAGGACCAAATAGAACAGATCGAGCAATTGATTACTCTAAAGCTCCAGGTATCAGATTCGTGCCTTTTGCTTGAAATTACGCGTTGAAGATTCGATAGAACATTGATCAAAACTTCGCTAAAATCCATCATATCTTGTCTACCAGGATTCTTCCGGCTGTTAAAAGGTATTCGATAGGAACTGAACCTGTTAGAGAAGCAGCAAAAGTGAGTGATGAATTCTTTCCATCAGATACCTGTAACTGGTTTTAGTTCTGGATATCTTTCTATGAGCAAGCTGCTCAAATTCGTATCCCAACTTACGAAGATTATGAGACTGTGCATGAAGAGGGATCGTCGCAGCAGAAAGAATCCGAGCCGTCGGAACCTAGTCCATCAGAGGCTGCAACAAGTTCGATTTCATACGATGAGCAGGATGACAATGGTCGTATTCTGGCTTCCGCCGAGAGTTCCTTTGCTCCAGATCAAGCAGCCTTCTCTTCAACACCTGCTGCCAATCGACTCGCGCATGCTGAATCCTCTCATACCAGTGATGATTCGTCCTGGTCTGCGTCTTTAGAATCTCCGCTCGTCAGACTTGACAGAGAACTCAGAAACTTCTCCCAAGACGCCAACGAGACTGAGTCTAGCATCGTATCCAGTACACCTACGCCTACGAAACCACCTTCTACACTCCGAGAACAGGAACGAAGTCAACGTTCGATAAATAAGGGGAAATCTCGAGAGCAGTCAGAACCTTTATTACGAAACCTCCTCCGTCAGAACATCCACAGTTCAGTCAATGCATCAGCCATATCTACTGATCCGGGTCCTTCAGTATCTCCTCTCAGACCTAAAGGCAAAACACCTATTTTCAAAGATCTTAACCCATTCCTACCTCCAGGCTCCATTCCATCAAAATGGAATGGTCTAGTTGATCTTCGCGATACATCTGTAATGACACCGCAGCGTTCCAGACGATTCAAAGATCCACATTCGTCTCGAAAATCTCCTACACCTTTAAAGGCGCTCGATTACGATTCGGACGACGATTCCTTCGATGGACTCCCACCTGGTATGTCACCACCAGTAATGATATCCCCTGCTCGACCAATGAGATCGAACGCATCGATAAAACTTGGACAAACTCCCAGAAAGGACGCTGCTGCCCGCATCACGAAGGACATTGTCGCTGATGTTCAAGGTCATCTTGGCAAAAGCGGAAAATCTAGTCGAGGTCTTTTACCGGATTCGAGTATGAGCACCATATCTTCGCTGCCTTCGATGTCAAGGTATGACCACAGCACGAGTAGCGGAATGGTGACTCATGAAAGCTTGGAGAGTTTGATGAGACAGATTGGGTTGAAGGACCCTATTGCAGGAAAGTTACCTAGGCAGGATTCCCGACAATATGAGTACTCGAGTGCCAATGAGTCTGATTCACCTCTGCAACTCCCGACGTCTGAGCCTAACCCAGATCTGACTCAGATGGCTTCTAAGCATCTCTACAACACCGACCTTGGCTTTCCTGCTCAGGAATTTAGCACGAACGATGATGAATTCTTGATGCCTACGCCGCAACAATATCAGCACGATCCCTACTACGACGACGACGACGATGACGATGACGATATCATCAACAATACTGCTCATCCATCCGCAGCTTTCCTCATGGCATCACAGAACAGGCATCCGATGGGCGATGACTCCTTTGACGACGACGACGACTCGATGGTTGACGGTGATGGAGATGGGTTTGGACAAGACGCTCTTCTAACTGGCGGAGGCGATCCGAACATGATGATACCTGTTCACCCCTTTGCAAGAGGCGTGTCTATCGAGGACGACTCGTTTGACGATTCATTCGATAATGATCTAATGCAAGGTAATCCTATGTCAGAGGAGACATTGTTCGGTGTGCTTCCGGTACATAGGGAGCAACGTCTAGGGAGGGAGGACCCTGGAGTTGGGGCTCTCATGATGCACGGGGGTGATTTGCTCGATACGGCACAGTTGACGGAAGAGCTTGCGAGGGCAGCAGACAGTCCGACACCAGCTGCATGGAATCGCCGATGATTTTCGAGACCGAGACGATAAATCTGCGGAACGTATGTACATATATATATATATGTATCAATCAGGATAGTGTTAGAAGTCCATATCATCTCTGTCGCTGCCACCAGTGCCTTTTTGTCCGTGTATCCTCTTCTAAAACTTTATTCTCTCTGATCACCTTCAAGAAAACACTCTCTAGACCGGCTTTCTCCACTGTATGCTCGGAAAAGTCTCTGCTACTTGAAAGAACATGGAACAGCTGTGCTAACGATGTCCCATCTGCTGTTTGACTCGAGCCATCATCTTGAGGATTTTGAATGGGCACTTCAAATCGTGTTGCGACGTCATTTGCTAAACGGGCACCAGGAATTTTTGACATCAACAGTTGGGCTTTTTCTACTTCTTCCCGGTTTCGGGTAGAGAAGTGGACTTCGTAGGTGGCATAGCGGGAAGAAAGGGACTCTGTCGTACCAACGGCTAGAGATGATGTTGGCAAGCGTGCTACTAACTGAGAAACCATTGCTCACCTAACATACGTCGGGCAAGGATTCCGACTTTAGTAGCAAGAGCTGATGCTTCTTCCATGGAGTCTGGGTATATCGATTCGAAAAGTGAATTGTACGGAAGAATGATAATCGCGCACGAGTAGTTATGATCACTGATTTCCCGACGGCTACGTTTCTCAATGTCTTCCACATCTCTCGTTTCATTTTGGCGTCTATTCCAGTTGAGAACTCGTCAATGAGGACAACAGCAGGGTTTCCTGCACAGCAGATATATTCGTCTAGATTTCTCTGTATAAAAAGGCGAGTTTCTCACCGATCAATGCTATTGCCAACGAAAGTTTCCTCTGATTTCCACCGGAAAGTTTGCTCGCCAAACGATCAGCGTAAATCACGAGACCCGTGGCCTTGAGCAATACGGCTATGTCCTTGGCTAGAACAGCACCTCTCGTTACACCCTTCAATTGTCCGTATATGAGCAGATGCTCTCGCACGGTCATTTGTGAGTCGATAGCAGTAAATTGGGGGCAGACTCCTAAAGAAAATCGTGCTCTCTTGGGATTCCGGACGACACTAGCATCTGCAATGAAAATCTCCCCGGCGTCAGGAAGGATATCGCCCCCTACATAGCACATATGTGTTAATGACATTGTCAGACAGAAATGATAAGGTAGGTATACTCACGAATCATATTGAACGTCGTAGTCTTCCCTGCACCATTCGGACCCAACAAAGCAAATATGGTGTCACGGGACACTCCGAGGCTGACATTGTCCACAACTTTGTTTTTGCCAAACGTCTTTGAGACGTTCAGGACTCGTAACAGATCATCCGAAGCTGAGGCATCCTTTGCCTCTTTCAACACGTCTTCTCCTGTAGTCGGAGCCTCGACTTGCTTGCCTGATCCTCGGAAGAATCGCAACCAGCCTTGAGTAGGTCGAAGAGACCCAGATGAATCGTACCAGACCAATATCGCCATAAGCACGAAGCAGTAGATAATAAGATATAGTATTGGTCCACCAAAGTGCAGAATGTCCCCAATTTGTGAAGTTGTGAAGTTATTTCCAAGACATAAAAGGGAGAACAGATTAACGGAAACGAAGGCAGCCCGAAGCTGTACCATTTGTCGTGAGCAAACAAATATACAAATTGAGAGCGATACTTACAGTACTAGCAACAGGTGAGAGCACAGATAAGGTGAAATGTATGATGGTTATGATCGTGTTGGCGCTCGAAGTTTTGGCATACGTCAAGGTGAGAAGATAACCGGCGAGATATAACTTGGGATTGGAAGTGAGCTCTTTAAAAGTGCGACAAGCATCTTTTTACTCACAACGAACATTATAACTTGATAGCCAGCTACTGCCGCGAAAGCTGCTAATGGGGACGACACAAGTAGTGACATGCAATATGCGAATAAGGTGCTGGCAATCCCATATAATATAAGGACGACCCACTATCGAGGAAGCGTCAATTGACCATAGCTAACACTTGAAAAAAGAGACTCACAAACAAGCCCAGTCCATGGAATTGATTAGATACAGCAGCAAAAATGATGATTGTGACGGTCGCAGAGATGATAGAGAATATCCAATCGAACATGAGATGTCCTAACCAAAGCCCAACAGTGTTAGATAACCCATTCGAGAATTGCATTGCCTGAACACCGGACCGCCGTTCTTTCGACACATAGATGGCAAAAAAAGCTGGATAAACAGCCTGTAAGACAGATATCAGAATGAGTGTCGTATGGAATGTGGATGTACATACCATGGCTGCACCGAAAAACGCTACCCACTTCAAAGCGAATAGTGTTCCGGCTGCGACGGGGGGAAAATCTTCATAGTTTGCAAGTATTAGTGTCGGAGTGTCTGAGCTTGAGCCTGAACTATTCAAAGCCCTGTTATACAGAATGTTCGAGGCCAGGTTCAGCATTGCAGGACCAGTAAGGCCTGGCGCAGTTGCCTCCCAGGCTATCAAGGCTGCTTCCGAATCAATGTCTATGGACACACCGCCTAGGGATAAATTCCGGAAGTTCTGTTTGATATCGTCAACAAAGGTAGAGTTGTCCGGTACATCCCTGATTCGGAAAATAGTGGTTGTGTTCCCAAGAGTAGATGTGATCCCAGGTGGGGAATCTAGAACTCGAGATGAGTCATCCAGGGAGAACGGATCGATAGACGATTCAGGGAGGTACAGGGGAATGTTGGTCGACGCAGCGAAAGTTTTAACGCAAGACGGTGACCTTCCGCGGATGAACACCAAAGGGATAGTGGATGCTGCGACTGCTACCAACACTGCCAAAGCAAGTGCCAACCAGCTACGTCGGGCAATGAGTACTCGTTTATGAAAGATGGTCAACGCTTGCCGGAGTGGCGATATGACACGACCACTGGTAAGCTTCAACGGAGCTGCGAATGAATCAGGTTGAACAGATTCCAATTCCGACGATACTTCACTAGCAGTGTTCTTCTCTGCCTCTCCAGAAACAATAGCTTTATTTGCTTGGTCTTTATGCATCAGGTCCAGGAAGATATCTTCTATTGAAGTGCCAAGAACGTCATAAGAAGCTATCTTGAACGCATTTCTATTTTCGTCCAACATCGCCAATACACTCTCGACGACTACAGGGTCCTTGGACTTGAGGTGATACGATACTTGTCGAGGAGAAACAATGGAGAGTGACACATTTTCGGCATATCTGCGAATTTCCTGGAGAACCTCTCCTGATGCACCCAATCCCGAAGCAATCGGATCCCTTTCTGGCAGCATTTGAACGTCAAACGTAACTTGAACGGTGTAGCCTTCACCAAGGTCATGTTTTAATGCTACCGGTGATCCATGAGCAGCCAGCCTTCCGGGTGCTGCGAGGATTGCGATGTGGTCGCCTAGAAGATCAGCTTCATCCAGAAACTGGCGACCGGATCATTAGGGTTTGAAGTAATAATAAAAAAGGAAGAGCTTACATGTGTCGTGAAAACAATAGTCCGACTTTCCCTAAACGAAGTGAGCGTTCTCCATAACGCTCGTCTTGACAGGGGATCGACACCCGAGGTACACTACACAGAAATTCAGCACGAACGTGAGTAAGGAGACCCGAGATCACGGTACCTCGTCAACGAGGACAACTTGAAAATATACTATATCAGTACGCAGGTCCGCGAGGAAATTCCGCGAGACATACTATTCGATCCCCCTACCAAACCTAGAGCAAAGAAAGTTGAGTTCGAGACGTAAACTCGCCGAAACAAGTCATACCAATAGCCAATTGCAGCTTCCTCTTCTGCCCTCCAGAAAGTGTATTCGCATTTGCATGAATCTTCGCGCCAAGATCGCAATCTTTGAGGAGTTGATCAATGTCTTCATTGCCATCAGAGTACTTGGACCATTTGATTGCTTTCCAACTACAAGTGTGTTGTCAATATCGAGAAGTTATGCCTTTCTTTAGAACCGAGACGCACACTCTCAGTGTCTGATAACAGGTGAGCTCTGGAAAGAGCACATTCTTTTGCGGAACAATTCCCATCGTTCCAGGCGGAGGCTTATCTGTCCAAACGCTATCGTCACCAGTGTTGAAACGGATAGAGCCAGATGTCCGACCAGTCAAATTAGCTAGTACAGACAGTGTAGTGGATTTTCCTGCTCCATTCGAACCGAGAAGTACAAAGATGCCATATTTCGGGATTGTAAGCGTAAGATCGGCTACAGCTGTGACAAGGCCTTTCTTCGAGCTAAATAACGAAGTGTTGAAAGTCTTATTAAGGTTCTCGATGGAGATTGCCACATCTGATGGAAGGCGGGTCATCGGGTCATTGGGACTATAATTTCGCTTGAAGATCCGTGAGAACAATGTTCTTCGGTTGACTGGAGGGTTCCGAGCGTCATAAAGCCTGTTTTCGAGTAAGACGGCTAGATAGGGCCATAGGAAAACGTCAATCTAAGAGGACATTAGTGAAACTGAATCGTTTTGGGTTACCGTCTCTTACAATTGCAGCAATCAACAACGGAAGCATCGCCAACCCCGAATCGGGATCACCCTTCAGCACGTTTGTGGCGAGCTGGTGATTCTCCCATCCACATATTGCCCTGATTGCAAAAATATACCACCCGGGAGGAAAAATGATGGAAAAGATAAAAGCAGCTCCAGTGCTGGCACGGGAGAAAACCAGAGCGAGGAGGGCAAACACGATGGAAATAAACGTGGAAGCTACTGCTGCAAGTTGCGGACTCTTCCCAAATGGGGCGGCAACAAAGAAAGAGTAGCTTGCTAATATGAGTCCCAGGAGGATGTGAACGACAAAGATGAGTCCGCCAGATGTCTTGGTAAAGATACGGAAGTGCCAGATCAGAGAGACGATGGTCCATGCGGGGAGGTAGACTAAGCCAATGCTTGCATACCAGGAGAGGACCTTGGCGGAGTCAAGGAGCCCCATTGCTTTCATGTGAGAGGTGACGAGATTAGCTCGTTCAGCAGTTACTGCACCTGGCAGTTGGTAGGCGATGCCGATATAACATATGAATCTATGGAAATGATTTAGTCCTGTGAAAGATTGAGGGATGCAAGAGCTCACAAAGCCAATACCAGAAGCGTTCTCAGGCCACGTATGTAACTTAGACGTATATCAGTGCTTTGCTCTTCGTTTGTCTCTTGCGAAAACGGCCACTCCAGTGGAGTTGGTAGCTGCACCCCAGTCTGTAACTCAACGATAGCCTGGTCTTTTTGTCAATCAAAATAGACTCCAAGACAGATCACCACATGCCTGATCTATAGCCCACTGCAAAGGAAGAATTCTCTCTTCAAAATCACTCGTATGCTTGACAACGTCTATATGCACCAGTCCCCCATCGGCAAGGATAGTATAGTTGATAGGCCCTGTGCCCAGCGAAGGGATATCATAGAATGCAACTGCCGCAAAGCATTCTGAGAAAAGATTGAAATTTTGAGGGCACTGCGATGGAATTGCGCTAGGACTTGCGACCTTCCGGATCGCATTTCGCTGTGCGTCGTTAAAGTCGCTGGAGATATGAGAAATGATAGCTGTGGGCGTCACTCCGCTCGTCGATGAGATATTGGTTCCATCGGCCCACACAAGCGATATCGAGCCATCGAATCGATCTTGAAGCCGGTACACAGGAATTGGATTGCCAATGCCATACTAAAACCCGTTAGCATTCGATGTTAACTTCATAAAGCTGCCTTAAGGCTCACATTGTTAGGCTTAAACAAGAATAGCTGGGCAACTGCAAGAAAAATTCCGTATGCGACTGGGAGAACGAAGCATCTAATGATGTTAAGCTGTTGAATGGTTAGCCGGGAAATTTGAACAAGAAGTATGGACGCACGAAAGAATGTTTAGATAAAACTATCCAATTCTTCCAGAAAAGAGCCCTAAACTGGCGCCAAAATGGCATTGTCAACTGTCAAGAGAGACTTTTCTGGCGTGAGCTGCGCATGAAACAGAGAAGAAAAGCCCGAGGACGACATGAGAATTGACAGCCTCAAGAAGAACTAAATGATAGCGGCAAGGAGCGGCACTCGGTGATGGTCACTCGACACCGATTGACCTGCCCTCAACGACCATCATCAGTTTTACAACTGTTACCGTACAACGAAAACAAATCTCTCCCAACAGGACCGTATTGCTTGTCCGATATCGCTTGCACCACAAGATATGTATATCAGCCTTCATAATGAAGAGTCAGATTTATCAAAGTTGTTTCTATGAGGAGCATAAGGTTTTGGGATCTATGAAGAGAACATGTCAGTTCAGGGAACGTCGTGCGGAACACAGCACAGTGATATTCAAAGATCTCGACATTTCGGCAAATTTCACGTCTCATTGTCATGTCACACAGGGTGCAAATCTCCATAAGTTGCTGCCACTTACCGAAGACTTTTGGAAAATTGATGTAAATTTCCGATAAGATAAGATTTGTGACTGATGGAAAGTATTACGTAGAACTTATGGAATAAAACTTCCATAAAAGGAAATTTATTTGCATAAGTTCATCATAAACAACAAGATAAGTAGACAAT
>MU795452.1:0-21951 GCA_027886305.1 Lentinula aff. lateritia | reverse complement strand
TGCCAGTGTAAGGTCCAATAAGAATACCCTTGGTATGTCATACGTGAATGGTCATCCTTCGGATGTAGTCCGAGTCTGGTATAATCCTGCTTGACGAACAGGTAGACTTTTATCCGAAGGTAGTATCGGGGATGGGTAAACTAACCAACTTGTGGTAGTATGGGTATATGATCCCTTCAACTTATTAGACTGATTCAATATTGACTTTGACTGTCAATCTGGGTCTCAATTACAGTCCTCTCGATATGAATCTATGTGTGAAAATGTCACAATTCACAGCATAGACGTCTAGCCAAAATTTAGGCGTGTCACCGGTAAAGCAAACGAACACAAACCAATTTACGTGCTATGAATACTGTCAGTATCAAGGAATCACCGGCGATGACGGCCCCAATCGAAAACTGGCTGTCGATATGCGAGATGTTAGGAGAAAGGTCAACAGCATTGGCGCAGGTATGCAGGCGCACGCATGCTCCAGCATACGAATACATATTCAAAGCGGTGGTGTTTAAAGACATTGGCGATTTAGTGGAAGCAGCGAATGCGTGGTCAGAGGTGGGAGGGAGAGTGCTAGCACTCATAAAAGAGCTGAACTTGGGCGTTCAGATTGAATGCGGACAGGATGGAGTAGCGGTACATTGTTATGGCCGATACGGAGCACATTTGAACGAAATAGTGTTCATACATATATGGAGCATGCGACATCTCACGCGATTAAACATTACCGGAATCGCAATAGGGTCGAAACTCCTTTCGGCGATAACAGGACTGCAACAACTATGCATACTCTCATTAGAAAATGTTTGTGTGGTGGGAATTCTAAAAAAGAGCGAATTGGACGTGATGGTTGCGCGACACGTACGGCTTGTGAACACTTGTTGGCATAGCTTAGATCTCGAGGAAGGCATGATACGAGGAAGCAAGAACCTGAAAACGTTGGAGATGAGTTGGCACGGAAGGAGGACCAAGGAACGTACAGGTAGCAAAAATTGGGAAAATGCAACCTGTGAGAGCCTAGAAATACATAGTAGATGCGGGGCATGGTCGACGACAAAGGAAAACTTACAAGACGAACGACGAGAATTCATGGCTTTAATACGAAGATTTAAGGCGATAAAGAAGTTGCATATACGGGGATGGCTGCCAAATTTTAATGATGCAGACACAGGACACCAAATGCTGTCGGATAGTATTGCATACTTCATCGGCCCCATGCATTTTATGAAGCTTAGTCGTCAACTTCCGAACCTAGGAAGAATTACCTTGTCGGACAATGGTTTGAATAGGGGAGAAGTGAACGAGGTGGAGATGCAGCTGCAGAAGGTGACCATACTTGAGGTGAATGTGTATGTCGACGACAAGGAAACAATGTGTATGATGTTAGCAGTTATGACCAACGTCCACCAGCTCAAGCTAAATTTTGCCGACGATGTGAATGAACCGGTGAGGAATGCATCAAATTAGTTGAACGTGCAGCCAACTGATGAAAGTAATAGGACGATATATTAAATAGTGTTAGAGATGTTGGATTATAGCCCACTGATTGAATGATTATTTATAACGGCCGATGACCCATTCGTAACCGAAATACCCCAAGAACATTTCAGAGCATTAAAGGATGTATGCCCGGGATTGGAAGACATTCGGATAGGAGAAAGGTGCTGGAGGACAAAGCAGGGAATATGGAGCGAGTACATAGAATGAAACACAAATTAATTATGACGAAAATCAACATAGAAAGACAAAGAGACGGCTTGGGAAAAAAAAAAGGTGCTTAACGTGAGAAAAAAATGCACGGGCGCTTGGCAAAGACGGGGTGGCAAAGGACCTAGCAAGCAAGGTGATGTGATTGTAGGCCACTGCACCACCGTGCATGGCAAAAACTCGGCTCCTTCCTTGTGGATTATTAAATATTATGGAATCAAAAAAACGGGGGCACCTTTCAGGCGCCGACATTGATTTTTTGAGAAAAGCTAAAAATAAATTTACATAAACTATCTATGGAGTGTAACAGGGAGTAACCGAGTGAGACGAGAAAAAAAATTGTGACAGAGAGTCACCACAGTCCCGTGATATCCCGTGCCGGTCACAAGAAATCAATACAATTCAACTCAGTGTTACGTTTGGCCAAATAAGGTGAAACTACTACCATAAAAGGAAATTAAAATTGTATGGAGCAGCGTATATAAGGACAATACTTCCATAAACTACAGCCTCGTAATATTCACAGTGATAAAGGACAGATGATAAAATTCGGTTGAACAAGCTTATTCCTGCTCCCTCTCACCTTCAAGTTGGCACCGCGCTGTGAGTCCGTGACCCCCTTACAAAACAGAAGGAGGAGGAGTAATGCCTCGCGCCCCTAGTGCCTGCATCACCGCAAAACGCGCCACGCAGTAACGAATGACATCACCCTGAATTCGCTCCATCCACTGGGAAGTATAATTTTAAAAAATCACCTCTATTCCTTGAAACCACTTACCAAAAACCCAACTCCTAATCAACAATAATCATGTCACAACCAAGACAAGAAGACCCAGCCAATGTCTGTCGCGGCGAAGGACTAGACAACGCCCCTCCTCCACTGAGCATGACAAACGAAGATTGCACGGACGAGGAGAAGAAAAACAAAGCTGAGATCGCCGAACGTCTCTCCCGACTTATCGAAGATGCCAATTCCAGAGTGGTTCCCCTCACCAAGATGATTCGGAAGGTGAATAGAACTTCTGGATGGATAGATCATGTCTTCACAAGAAATTTACTTAAATTCTCTCCCCTCCACAGCACATCGAAGACATGGAAGCCCGCCCAGACGACAACAAGAATGAAGACGAGCTTGTTCAACAAGTCAAACCCCTCCTCCAACAAGCAGAGAAAATTATGAATGAATGCCAAGGGATGATGAAAGGCGCTGATCCGGATAATAAGATCTCTGATAAAGCAAAGCGACACCAACAGACCCACAAGGCTACACCGGAAGAGCAGAGGCTGGCGGAGGCGTTGAAAGTGGTGAGTACAATGTCCTGCTGAACTTGAGAATCTTCGTGGACTTGTTGTGCTTGAAACGCATATCGTATAACGGCTGCCAACTTTCACAGATGATTGAAGAAGTCAGAGGAACTATTGAATGGGCTAGGAACAAGCTCGATAGCTTCCCCAAAGCAAAGCGAGATCTCGGTCCACTGCTTGATGCTCTCGGTCGTATGTCATACCCCTTACCGATATCACCAATGTAGGTCCGCTAACACAAATCGTCTCCGGAGTCGCTATCCTCCTCGCAGGCATCTTGAACCTCGTCAATAACCTCCTCAGCGGACTTGGGTTGAGCGGCCTGTTGACCGGTATCCTTGGCGCTACGGTAAGGATTTTCTTGTTTAGTGACATAGGGCATCTTCGAACTCTCATTCTTCTTCAGGGTCTTGACAAGATATTCATTGGCCTGGGCCTCGGGAATCTATTCCCGAAGCAAATAAAAAGAAATAGATAAATTGCGGTGTGCTAAACCCTAATGTCCCTTCTTGTATCATGTATATTACGAATACTACTTGTATGATGCTGGCCAGGTGTGTACCTGACTGACTCTGCCACTAGATTGGGCCAGAGGAGGAAGTTATGACTTGCAAGACTTGCCCCCGAAAACAATATCCTGTACTTTCAAAAAAGAAGAAGAAAAGCTCAAAGTTGGGTAGAAACAACAAGAACAGGTATGTAGAACCTGAATGGCCCAGGGAAAGGGCAGAAAACAGAATGCACCGCACCTTTAGCACTAATCCAACACTACGAGCCAGTGAACAACTCAAGACAGGGCAAAATAGTTGAGAATGTGCACAAATAAATAAACAATGCACTTGCTACTTTGACAGCTACATGATAATTTGAGACAAGAATCCCAATGGGTTGAATATCATTGCCTAATGGGAAGTATTGATTTAATATAGAGGAGTCAGTTGCCAATCATTTGTTTACAAGAATATTTATCTACACTCACTTGGTTTCATCAACACCATCATTGTGGGAGACCACTCCGACCAGCCTTGGACTTGGGGTCTTCTGATTCAACTATGTCATGAGAAGAGAGGGTGCTTTCCTCCATAACTGTTCCTCGGAAGGGCCATGTGGCAGGTATCGGGTGTCCAGGTCGACGTCGGTTGAGATATTGCCAAACATCCCTTGTCACGCCAGGTTTCAACTTCAAGTACAAGGAATTTGGATATTGATGTACTAAATCTGAGTCTGCCATTGCTGAGAATATTGATAGCTGATTTGTGTCCAAGCGGGGATCATATACAACACCGTCAAGGAGCGGATGTTCGGGCGTTTTCCCCAAGAGGTACTTCACCACTTCTTGAAGTGCAGAGAATTTATCCAAATGCCATGGGAGGCTTTGAATAGCATTGCGCAATTTTTCTTCGTCTTCGCCCTTTATTGTAACATGCCCAAGCGTCACCCCAATGTGTGGGTTATTACTTGGCTGCCGGCTCCGGATTTCAAACGCAGCTCCGCCTAGAATTTGTTTTGCTTCAAAAAACATCGGATTCCGACCGGGGCGACCTAAACGAAAGACCCAATATTCACCATCTTCCAGGATCATTATGTGAGGACCGTCAGGGTCAGTATTCCTGTGATCTTTTACGGATGAACCAGCTAAGCTTGCACCACCTTTATCGTATCTTAGCAGCATGAGAGGGAGCTTTCGGCCTGAGAAAAATCAAGAGCAGTTGTGTCAGGATAGTAACAT
Organism: Lentinula aff. lateritia; assembly: GCA_027886305.1. Taxonomy (NCBI): domain Eukaryota; kingdom Fungi; phylum Basidiomycota; class Agaricomycetes; order Agaricales; family Omphalotaceae; genus Lentinula; species Lentinula aff. lateritia. The sequence continues at coordinate 17,213 of MU795452.1, read as the reverse complement.
ACTCATGCACGAGAAACAAGCTTACTCTGGGCACGGGATTCCAGCTGGGGAAAAGTGGAGAGATCGTCGCGCGGTGCAAGCAGTGGCATGGCCCAGACCCCAAGGATGGCCGGAGGGATGAAGACAAGTATGGAGAGCGAACCTAACAGAGATAGCGGTAGGAACAGCATAGCGGTGATGACACGGGGGGGCTTGAGAGCACAAAGAAGAAGCGAATTGGGGTGAATCGAAGGAGCTAGAAGATTTGAATCCTCAGTCCCATTCGAGTAAAAAACCACATGATATACTTACGCACCAACAGGATAAACAATGATGAACTGATGCAAGTACTAAGAGATCTTTTAGATTCCGGTTTCTATTGATGGTAAGAGGCTCTTTGCATGCACATAGAGGATGGTAGACGTACAAATGCGGTGAACGACACGCAAGAAAGGAAGCCGTGACGAGTCGCAATCGAGGAATTATCGATATCACTGTCAAATGAGCATTGATAATAGGCGTGAGAAGTACGTCGGCAGAAAATACATGACATGCGCACCGAGGATCCTTGATTAAGACCAGGAAGAATCCAAAGATGAACGGAGTGGGTAGTATTTTTTTGTCGGGTTGCAACAATTTTATGTAAGATTCTGAAGAAGTTGTCCAAACCAAACGATGTAAGCTTGTCATTGGACGATAACATCGAGTTATATGTTGGATTGAAACATACATCGATGAGGATTATAGAATTCGACCAGCGAATTTATCTAAGATGCATATGAATTCTAGTGTCAGCCAACGAGAGCCAAGAACCAAGAGTGTGTGTGAGGAGCAGATACGTGCCCGATCGTGAACAACAAGCAACTTGGATGAACGCAGACGTGGAGGGGGACTGGAGGGGAACAAGGTGCTACAAGGTGATGATTAAAAATAAAAAGAGCTTCGAGCTCTTTTTGCGTTCAAGGATCAAAAAAGAAACGAAAACTCAGGGAGATGTTTGTTCCTAGATGGTTTTACGTGGTTCTGCGCTCATTTTACACGGCTAAACGACAGGAAACATGAACCATCTGTCAGTCACATCAGACCAGCGAGGAGTTTTTGCCGAAAAAATATTGGAACGCGACTGAGAGTCAGGGAGAGTCATCCACCTGTACAGGTACTATCACTGACTAGAAATTTGGGAGCAGATCTGCGGACCGAAGAGACCTGTGAAAGCCAAGGGATGGAACAAGGGTGGCAATGGTTTGTTTTTTTTGGGAAAAAAAAGGGTCAAGAACAGTTGCATTCTCTCTGCGGTTTGAGAATGAGAACAGGAACTGATACTTGCTGCAGCTGTGAGCTCGAAATTTGGCGGCAACATAAACTACATATTGAGAGTATAATAATATGAAGAATTTGGCTAAGCTATACCGATATATGTCGATATTAAGAGGGAAATTTGCGTGCCTAAGGCTAAGTCAACTGCGTAGAGGATGAGGGAATTGCATATACAGTCTTGCGGGATAAGCGCTAAGCATTCGCTAAAGCAGAGACAATTGTGCCTGTCAGACGTGTCTGACCGACTGCGGTAACCCCCTTTCTCTGGAGAAGTCATGTATTATTCATCTATCTACTCGATTGAGAAAAAACAACGAGTAGTAAAGGAGAGAAACGGAAGATGGGCTAAGGTAAAAGCACTGTATAGAGTTAATGAAGAAAAGTAACATACGTAAAGTCATGAAGGTAAGGAAAATGCATTTGCGTATGAAGTATGGGTATGGGGTATCTATACTGTATAATTGATATCATAAAAGAGAATTCCAGAAAATCAAGCACATCACTATGACCTGACACCTACCCTCGCAACACTTGCCCTCTCAACCCTCTCCATCAACCCCCTCACGCGTTCACCCAGCCTCTCTCCTCTGACCTTTCGCTCCAACACCTGGTGCGCAGGCATCCTCTTCCGGGGCATCCATACTCCACTCGGACGACGGGGGATTTCAGGCGCAGTTGAAGTAGGAGAATTTGGGTTCTTGATACCCGTTTCTGTGACTTTGATACCTTTACCTTCCAAAATACCTTGATCCTTCTCCCTATCTTCTGTCACTTCCTCCATATTCCCTCTATCCTCCACATCCTCAATCTGACCATCCTCCATCCTCCCCTTCTGCAATCGCAACCCCCTCCCCCGACTAACTTCCAACCGCCGCGCATTCACCTCTGATAAATCCACAACACGCGGAGACGACGTGTATTCCATGACGGATCGGTATACTAATTTCGTTTCGGTTAATAGGGGAAGAGAGTGTGGCCCTGACAAAATATTCTTTTTCTTCTCCGTCTTCGTTTTCGAAGGCGATGTATCTTCATCAGTATCCTCCCCGGTATCCATATCAGTATCCGACAACCCCGAAGGATCCAACGCCGGCGTCAGAGGTCGAGATGTACGAGGAACAGGAATAATAGGCAACGCCTGGATTTCTCGTAGCAGATCGTATCCCCGCAGATACGCGTTTTCGGTACGGAGGAAACGGACGGTGTTGCGAAGGGCGGTGTACTGTGAATAAAATAAGAATGAGTTATAAGGAATGAATGAGAAATTGACCTGATCCATTAACTGCACATGATCCAAATTCCCCTCTGTTGCAGTAACACCCGCACTTATTAAACCAGCACTACCCACACCTACCCCATCCTGGTCTATCCCCTTAACATGTTCCCCTCCTCCTTCAACAACATTCCCCCTCCCCCTCAACCTCTCCACCTCCCTCTCCAACCCCTCCATCTCTCCCTGTATCTGCACCATCGCCTCACCATACCCCGCCTCCACCTTCCTCAGCCTCCCCACCTCTCCCTCCATCTCCCTGGCCATCTCCTCCATCCGCCTCACCTCCGCTCCCTTACCCTCCGTGCGCCGCTCGAGGAGCTGGATCTTCACGGTGAGCTCGGCGAGGTGCTGGTCTTTTGCTTTGAGCATGCGGGAGAGTGAGAGGAGGTCGGATTGGAGTTGGGAGATGAGGTGATTGTAGGTAGAGGAAAGTGAGTTGGTTAGGAGCGTTTGGACGGTCTGGATTCGGGAGATCCAGGGAGGAGATGGGAATGAGGGGGTTGGAGGAGTAGTGCTTGCTGTCACTGTCACTGTTGTTGTCGTTATTGTCGCTGTCGTCGTCGTCGTCGTTGGGGATAAAAATAAAACATTCGCAGAATCAAGCGTCTGCGGTAACAACCTCGCAGAATCCTCAATCAAATTCGTTATCATATCCCCTACAATCTCCCACCACAACATCCCAGGTTTAAACAACATCGGTTTCGCCGCCACTGCTGCTGTCGTTGTTGTTGCCCCAGTTGTCCCACCTCCACTACCTACCACGATCCCCCCCGCTTGCTGTTTCGCGAACCCCAAAATCTCCGTAAGCCTAAACGGCGCCGCTTTCCCTGCCCTGACATCAGCAAGGTAAGGAAGGGTTTGTTGTGCGAGGCTGATTCCGAAATTCACGAGTTCTTGGACGGTGTTGCTTAAGAGTTCCATTTGAGGGAGAAGGTGTGGTTTGAGGGCTGCGTGGGCACCGGAGGTCGAGGAGGTTGGGTTTGAACTTGCTAATTCCTCTAATCGTTTAGCCATCTTGCGTACAGAGGTCTTTGCTGATTTCGACCTCGAGAGTAAGGTGAGTAGGGGGCTGTATAACTCGGTGTGGATATCGAAGCCGCTAAAGTCGGCGGAGGGGGCGAATTCTGTTGTGGGAGTGGTGATATTAAGTTAGAATTAGAGAGTTAGAGTTAGGTGAGTCAGTCAGGGTATATAGCGAGAGGGAGATAGAAACTCACCTTCTTCTTTTAACAACCCCTCAACACTAGTCTTCATCATCCCAATACTCGCTGCGAACATGTCGAGGTCAAGGTCGAAGAGCGTGAGGGTGCCGAGTTCGCGTTCGGCGATGTCAGGACTGTTGATGTTGGTGAGGGAATGAGAGAGAAGAAGAGAAGAAGAAACGTACCCGAGCAACTGACCACCGAAATAATCCCCGAAGTACATCTCCGCCAAGTGATTGAACTGTGCGTTGATCCTACAATAAAACCACAACCATCACAAAAACTATTAAAGCTGAACGAAAAACGCACTTGATAACATCACTAACACACTCCCTCTCCCTAAACTCATCTCTCCCCAACAACTCCACATGGATGTCCATGCGTTTTTCTAGCGGCTTGAGCTCCTCGTAGAGTCTTCCTACAGATATCCAAAGCTCAGGAGAACAGCGCCGGAGGATAGCGGAGAGGCGTTTGCAGAGGGTTGAGAGGCTGTGGACGAGTTAAGGAATAAAACTGGAAGAGAAAGAAAGAGAGAGAGAAATGGACATACACAGATAACCTCCCCCGCATCTCACATACACCCACCAATAACTCTGTTACCACTTTCCCTTCCACTCCCTCTACCGCATCATCCTCCCCCCCACCTAAATCCAACGCCTCCGGCAACCCGTGCGTCTGCGCCACCACACGATTGATAATATCCGCTTTCGAAGCGATCCTTTGGAAGAACATATACACCCTCACTGCGTCTCGGTCGGTGCCGCCTGTGGCCACAACGGGAGAGGTGGTGGGTTTTTGGGATGGGTCTTGGATTTCACCGCCGTTGACGCTGACGACTCCAGAAGAACCAGTGTGTTTATGCGTCTGGTTCTGGTTGAGGTTGTTACCCGCATCCGCTTCACCCTCAGCCACCCCATCCCTAAAAACCCCCGGCAAAAACCCTTCCACGATCTCCAACTCCTCTCTCAACTCTCTCTCCCGCATCTTGCTCAACTCAGCCTCGACGTCGCGGGCACGGGTTTTCGTAGCGGTGGATTGGAGACGGATGTTGGCTGAGAGGATGGCGGCGGTTTGGGAGAGGGCCTCGCCGCGCTGGGATTCGGCGGAGGCAGTCGTTAGTCGGAGATGGGTTAGTTCACTGGGGGTAGAAAGTGTTAATGAGGAAAAATGGGAAAGTAGATAGAGAGGGAGAGATAAACTCACCCCTGTAATTGTACTACTAAATCCCTAAACTGACCAATAGTACCCTCGTAATCTGAACATGTATCTGATAATGTAGAGATGTTGAGCTGCGCAGCGGAGAGTTGGGTTGACAGTGTTTCTAAATCCCCTTGTAACGCTTTTTCCGTCTCAATGTGATTTTCCTCCAATTCATCTGAGAGCTCTTTGAGTGCTTCGAGGTCTTCGATTGTTATTCGCATTTCTTCGATTTTCTGTGCGAGTATTTAAGAAAATAGGAAAAAAAAAAGGAAGAAAAATTTAGTTACCTCCCCAAGTACTAAATTTCTCTCAGTAAGCTGCACAAGCATATCCTCTGCACCAAGCGCATCATCCAACTGAAGTTTGAGATCCTCGATTTGAGTTTCAGCGTTGGATAATTTAACGGTTGTCGTAGACAATTGAGCTTGTAATTCCTCATACCCAGTTAAATCTTTCTCCATTTCCGCAATTCTTCTCCGTTGATCCTGGTCTGTGTCTTGTGTTATATCACGGAGACGGAGTAAAGCTTCTTTGAGACGTTCGTTTTGTTTTTCTAGTTGAACATACGCCAAAGTGTCTTTCTGTTTCCCCTCAGGTTTGATTTCTCCGTCGTTCTCCAACTCCCACAACTCTTTTTCCTCTCTCAACACCTCGACTTCGACCTCGACCTCCGCCAACCTCTCCTTCGCCACCTCCAACTCCCCCACCGCAATTTCCGCCCTCTCCTCCGCCATCTCCTTATCCAACATACACATCTCCAACTCCCCTTCCACAACCTCCTTCCTCTCTTCCCATACCTTCACCTGCGCCTTGAGCTCGTTGATTTCTTGTTTCAGCGACGTTAATTCTGCTTGTTGGGATTGAAGTTTAGACTGGAGTTTGGGGCGGAGAGAGAGGAAAGAGGAGGATTCGGCTAGTTTAGATTCGAGGGATTGGATTTGGAGCGTGTCCAGCGTGCGGTTGGTTTCGAGCACGCGGATTTTGGTGAGCAATGCATGGATTTGGGGGTGGGTGTCTGGGAGGGTAATAGATGGACGTGGTGGTTCTGGTTCAGGCGCCGTCATCGGAGGCGACAACGAACTCAAAGTCGGCAGTGACAACACAGAAGTCGGCTCAGTTGACGTTGGCACTGGACTAGGCGTCTTTGTCAACGGAGACGACACTCTCGGAGGATTCGGGGTCGACGGCGACGGAGCCTGTTTCAACGAAATAGATCTACGCGCCTGATGTCCAGGTCTCGTCAACGTCGTTGAGGACAACGACAACGATGATTTCTTCGTTGGAGATAATCGAGAGGACGATGGTTTAACTGGACTTGCTGAACGACTACTCCCTGATGCTGATGCCGGCGAAACGCGTAGTGTCGACGACGACGACGATGGAGCAGTGCCGAGACCATTTCCAAAACTCGATGTACGTTGATGACCCAACGTCGGGCGACGCGCCGCCGACACACTCATCTTTCTCTCTCCCTCCTTCTCCCTCTCATTTCCCACAACCCTCTTGATCTGACTGCCCCTCACAAACACCCCATATCCCATCCCGCCTTTACAGCTAAAATACCTAACTCCGCCTACGCTCCCGTCGTTCTTCCCGTTCTTCTCGAATAACTCCACGCCGACCCATTTGCCGGGTTTGAAATCGGTGTAGCCGTTGAACCGCACGACGCCTGTGCCGATGCCGGAGGAGAGCTCGACGATGGTGCCGAGTGGCGGGTCAGGAATTGTCGAGGCGGTGGATGAATTCATGGTGTCTATTGCGAAAACATAGAAGAAATGAGCGTGGTGGTGGTCAACGCGTTACCTGGCTGCATGCGCGCTACCGTCGTTGTCTCTAGCGCTTATTTTCTTAGCCGAAATTCCTTCAACACCCCACAATGCTGGACCTGTATCGTTGCTATTCCTGCCATACCTGTAGGCTGTCACACACACCAAGTCTTGACATAGCGAAGTTTTTCTATTCACACATTCCTGATGATACTATCTACCTATCTATCTCATGAAAGATGCACATTTACTCGATGTCAAGTCATTATGACAACGAAGTTCTAATTCTACCAGCCGTTCCAAACTCTGTCGCAATGCATCCGATTCGGGGGTAGCATATGTAAAAGCTTCTCAGGCAAACGGAGTAGCCTTTCTGAAAGTCTTGACCGGGATTTTATGATGCTCTACGAGGTCTCCGTACTATTTACATCGATGACCAGATCACCGGGTGGAAGAATTTCAATTTGCGTAACGCGGAGCATTCTCTGTTAAATGAGGCAGTTCGTGCAAAAGGATTAATTTGCACTCAGTGTAGATAAAGATAGGAACCTTGGTTGGTGTACTTGTGATTCATCCCACAACTTGGAATCCCATGGTAAAAACTTTCCTGCACGTGACTGACTAGTCACTGGATTTCCATCGTCTGGATGCAGTTATACACTTATAATCATCTGAATCGAGACCAGTACTCACTTGGTTCCTGTGATTCGTCCCATGGGGAGGCGTTCCCTGGTAGAAACTGTATATGTTTTCCTTTGGATGGGACCGCCTCCTGTTGAACATGCGGAACGTCTTCCAAAACTGTTCCTACAAAAGGCCACGTCGCTATTATTCCTCCGTTCTTCCTGGGATGGTTCAGCTCACGCCATCGATTTAACGTCACACCAGGAGCCAACTTCACATATGGAGTATGTGGATATTGGTTTTCGCGAGTGGGGTTCGTCATTGCCAAAAATATCTGCTGCCAATTATTTTCTTGGTCTTCATATTTGAAAGTCGCAGGGAGCGGGTATTCATCCATCTCCATCCTTCCTGACATGTACTCTATTACCATGTGAAGCGCACCATACGGGCTCGGCTGTGGTGGAAGGTTATCAATAGCTTCATAGCAGTACGACTTGTCCTTTGTGTATTGAAATACAGCTTTTCCCAGTGACAGGCCACGTCGGTCGGTGGTAACAGCTGTCCTGTTAATTTTCCAATGCTCGGTTGTTGGATCTTTCTTAGCAGAAAATTCTTGGGCGCGGGTAAGGAGTATAAACCAGTTTTCATCAGGGAGCAAAAGTACAACACCAGGGTGGTCAGGATCCTTGCGATTTTTTTCGAATACAAAGGGCAATGTATTACCAGCCGAGTCCCTTCTTTGGAGTTGCAGAGAGACTGCGAGTTCTGAGTGAAGAAGTGAGATTGAAATGATGACGAAACCTTGAACACCAGAAAAGCTTACTATTAGTACGCGGTTTCAGCTCGGGAATGGTAGATGGGGATTCACGCGGTGCAAGCGGGATAGCGAAGGTCCCCAGGATAGTCGAAAGGAAGAGGTCAAGTAAGGAATGTGAACGTGCACAAGATCGCGGCAGTAAGAGCATTGCGACAACAAAAGGAGGGACACCACAGGAGGAGAGAGATCAGGTGAATTGGAGGAGCTTTCGCGAACTCTGAGCAGAAGTATACGCAAAAGATACGATGGCAAAAGTGTTCGAGATGTAGTTTCTGGTATCTGGAACGTGGACTGAACCTGAGTGATTCATCCCATCGATGTGGACATTGACATACTGGTGACAAATATGATGAGCAGCGGGTGCAAGAAGACCGAGATTTGTCAACAAGAGCAAGGTCACTATCGCATGTATTAGTTACAATCGACGAGGAAATATACACACTGGAAAGAGAAAAAATTCCGCTCGACGGAATTGTAACAATTCAGTGTAACTGATATATCATGTGACCGCGGATAAGCTATATCAGACATATCGCCGGTCACATGATATATCAGTTGCACTGAATTTTAGTAATTCCGTCGAGCAGAATTTTTTCTCCTCCCGGTGTGATATGCTACACACCGAGCCGCCTTGATATAGAAGCCCAAAAGAATGAATCGAAACTCAAAATCGTATGTGATGTGTCTAAAGGAATTTCGAGTCAGCCCGGATAAGCATGCGGAGATTCATATACATACGAGGCAAGGTCAGATGATAAATTCGACCAGCGAATAAATCTGAGGTGTACAGGAGCTAAGCACCGAGGGCGAGGTGAGGGAAAAATGTTAATAAGATGTGTGAAGAAACTTAGAAAGCCTTGTGTCCGACGCCAGCTATGGTCGCAGTGCTTGGCAGTGTCAGGCAGTGTGCCACTGTGAGTGTCCCAACGAGTTTTGGGTCCCAGTCTGTCCCGGTTCAACGATTTCCATCTTTTGCTGCATTTGCAGTAAAGCTAGTACTAGATGTACTAGGATGTACTTTATCCAAATGAGTATGCTTCAAGTTGGTCTTTCCCAGAAGAACTTTGGAAGTCACCGGTCAGACCGTTTATGAAGGCGGACACCACTCACGTAGTTACTATAGTAGAATATGTTGCAACCTCTCTGAGCTCTCTCTGGAGAGTCGTCTTATGCACGATTATGCAAGAGCACTGAGTGTCCGGCAAAGATTTACCACAAGAATACAAAAATGGACTTCAACAAGTCGAGATCAAAGTAGAATCGTGAGGAGTATCTCAGTATCCCGCTAAGCTGCACCAGTAGTATTGTAGGAAGGTGCCAATCCTATTTGTACATTCAGCCCTTCCTTCTTAAACCTTTCCAAACTCCTTCGCAATGCATCCAGATGCCTGGGAGCTCTGGTCCCTCTGAGAGACAAGTTTCGCAAGAGGTATCGTAGGTAAAAACTCTTCGAACAAACTGGCTGGCCTTGTGAAGAGAGATCAGAGGTTCCGGGTCTCCATCGCGAATGTACAAGAGTGTAAAGCAGTTCATTTCGAGGCCGAATCATCAAACAGAGGTTTTCCAATTTAGGAAGCAAACAAGCCTTTGAACGGACCTGGATGAAGTCTTCTGCTTTGTCGACCTGGTCAATATCCTCTTGATCTTCAAACACCACATCTTCGGGTTCACCACCACCATCCTCACATATCAATAACTTTAGTATGGGATATACACCACGTAATTGACCCATGACTTCGACAACCTCCAGATCTGTGATCGATGGTGTGCAGGAAAATAAAGGTAGTAGGCGGTCAAAGGAGAATGACACGTAACGAAGACTCAGGTGTGTCAAATTGTTGGCATTGCTACGATCAAGCATGCGAGCCAAAAGTTCAATAGAGTATGATCTCGAGTCCAAGTCATCTGAATCGATGAGTTCAAGACACGAAAGCTTGGGTAGATTAATGCTGAACAACAGATTTGATATTGAGGATTCTGATATCTCCAAAATGAGCTTCCGTGCATTGCAGGTGTATAGTAGAGGTAGTACATCGTCATCTGAAAGTGAAAGATCAATCTCCTTCAACAGAAGTTCTTTGAGATTTGGACAACATGAAATAAGCACCCAGGCATGTCCAGGAGACATGTGGCTTATAGCAAGATGAGTGATTGTCGTCCGTATAAATGCTAGATCAACAGCTATGTGTTTGAGAAAGAGAGATTGAAGATTGGGACAAGGGACTGGAAAGTCCAAGAATGTGCATCCAAAGAGACCATCAAGGGAAAGGGAGGTCAGCGACGGAAGCCCCCGGGTCGTAGTTGAATCGATCAGTGGCTTCAAGTAGGAAGCTGTAGGAAGACGGATCTGCAGTGCGTATGGTAACGTGGCGCCAACGATCAGAATGTTCTTTTGGGAGAAGCAGAGGTAACGAGTATTCTGATACCTGGTTTGAAAACTCGTTGATGAGGAGATCGATAGGATGCGAGGAAGAGCGCCTGAGGAAGAGTTCCAATCCGGATTTCACAACAATGCTCTTTTTCATCTCCTGGAACCCAAACGATGACCATAGGACCGGTAATGAGCATATTATCGAGTTCCAATAATGACAAACTTGTCCCAGATCAAGCGTAGAAAGCCTTGTAACATGACAGAGATCTCTTCTTCTAAAATCTCTGAAGTATAGAGCCCGCGGGGCAATATGATTGCTAACACCAGTACAACCGACGTATTCAAAGATATCCTCTAGGAGTTCACGAGGAAGTTTTCGGATTGGTGAGAGCTGATTAATGCGATGTGCGCCTCGAGGAATTGTTTATGAGCTTCGAGGGTCTCGTGTACATCCACCAGACGGTCAAGTTTGTTTTGACAACGATCGAGGTTGATCTGGGCGTCTGCGAGAAGGTTGTAGTATGCCGAGTGTTCTAAACCAAAGGGATAATAGCCAGAGCGTATACGAGATAAAGTATCGGTGAAATCCGGAGGATAGAGATCAAGGTTAAGCGGATCGCCACAGTTGGTACTTGACTGCACGAGCTTTTGGGGCCAGTTATAACCGGCAATGGATTCTGTATAATAGATGTCATCTACGGGCAAGCAACTTACAGTATGAGCAATACAGCCCAATTTGAAGATAGGAATACCGCTCACTCACCGTTGAAGGGAACCGTCATGATTGTTCAGATTGAGAGTACTCACAGGTTATGTATGTTCTCCTGACCGGTTACATTCCACATGTCAGTCCAGTACCAAGTAGACGCACATCGATGTCAAAAGCGCTCGTCGCTAGTTCAAGTTGAAAAGAGAATATGTTTGCTTGAGAAGCTGGATGCATTGCAACAGAGTTCAGTGAAACGGCTGGTAGAAATAAAACTGCATTGTCATAATGACTTGACATTAGAGTAAATGTGCATCTTGCATGAGTATAGGGAATGCGTAAATTCAAAAAATTCCACTATATTGAGACATTGTGGGCTGTTTCTGGTATACACCCGAATCCCATTGGCCTCAACAGTTACATCGGTCGTACACTCGCGGAGGAGACTTCTCCTCCGCTATTCCGACTTACAAAGGTCATCAATGCACTGATCTCAAAAAAGCTAGTCCGGGAGCTCTTCGGTGGTTTAGTTCACTGCGACAACGTTTGGAACAGGTGTAGGGTCAAATTAGGCTGGTTATTTAATTGATTCTTGGGTAGAAGGAAAGTTCTTGTGTGGAAGCAGACTGCGTACAAAGTTATGGAATATGCAAGAGAAAAATTATCACAACAAAACTAGTAGGTATCATAGGATTACTCAAAAGTCCATATTGGTCCAGATAGCTGAATGATGGTGTCCACAAAAGAAAGGTTTAAGAAGTAGTATGTGCGTGTGTCCGTTTTGGTGTCTTGATTCTAGTACAGAATTATGCTTTCAGTTCAACACACAGTTAGGTAACTGAAGCCTCTTGAGTGTCCGACTACGCAAAAAGAGAGGATATGAGAAGCGGTGAATAGACGATCTATGCCCCACGTACTTGGAATGGAAAAGACCCCACCAGCCCTCAACACCACCGAATTCGGCATCCTTCCAAGGCTCATCTTTGTCGATGACATGAGGGAACGATACCGCAAGAGATCATATAAAACATACCTTTAAACTAAATCCACGTAATTAGTATGATGGTAACGAATTCTTCATAGTTTCGAACATACCTCGAAAAAGAAGTAACCTGTTCCGTTCTGGTTGGCTTGACAGACAAATGTGTCGAGGAAGATCTGTAGGTTCGCCTCCGATGCATCCGAGGCCCCGTTATTGGCGTTACCCGCGTCGGAGGAGAACTGGTGACGATGAGTATAGCGAGAGTGGTGGAAGAAGAACACAACATACTGAAGGCCAGCCAGTTTCAGCGATGTACATTGTGGGCTATGTGAAACGGTCATTCTCGTCATCGCACCGGGTAGTTTGAGGCCAACGAACCTTATTAGATAGGAGGGCAGCAGGTTGAACGTTGGTCTCCTCAAAGAATTCAGCAGTCCATGCAGCGGCAGTTTGCACCGTAACATTTGCAAACCAAGGGTGTACATTGGCCATCTAACTCAGGTTATTCTGAATATACGATGAAGTAGTATTACAGTGAAGCTTACGCCGTAGTCCACAGCTTCCAAAACTTCTGTGTTGAAGTAGCTTCCAGCATCAGAGTTCCCGACGGGTAGGGTCTTCGCCAAACTCATCTCAGACAACGTCGAACGAGTATCGTTAATGTCTGCAATAAGAATTGCTGCTCCTTGGTTACCAACAGCACTGTTCGGGTCAGTTGCTCCATTTGCGTTCAGATAACTGAAGAGATAATATCAGCAAGTGCAATTTAGATGATAAGCTAAGGAACTCACTTAAGCATGAACTCGTTTCCAACAGTTACACCGGCTATATGATCCGTGCCATATGTCTATGCAAGATCAACCAGGTTTCGAGCTCCCCGAGTGAATGACTTCACCTCAATGGCTGCTTTGATCTCGTCACGCTGTCTTGTGTAAGCGGTTGAGTCGTCCGGGGTAGGGTAATTTGCGAGATATACTTGCATGTCGACTTTAGTCTGTTTGATGGCTTCAAGCTGCAGGGGTTATTTGTAAATACCATCGCAATTGTAGCAATAATGGGTGTACACACCACTAGAGCAGACTGGTTACAATCTGCGCCGTAGAGGCGAAGCGTTTTCGTGAGTTGGGACATGACCTATCCAAAAACTTGATGAACATCGCAAAAGAAAAAAACTGGCGAGCGGAAGAACCTGTATGTCCTCGATGACATCGTCCAACGAATTAGTGCAATTGGGTAACTGAGACCCGGCTGGGGTATACGCCAAAGCATAGAACGACTGATGGAGGTTGGGATCTTTCTCAAATGTGCTGGGGTCATTAGGGTTCGTTTGTACCGGGTCACCATTACTTGACGAATTGGAAGTTGCTCCATTGGCACTGGCCGTGTTAGACGATGCTTTGCTCGAGCTTTTGTTCTGAGATACGCCGACGCCGACACCAACACCAATGGCAATGATTCCAAGTAAAGCGATAACAGAACCAATAATCTGAAAGTTCTTGGGTGAATACGAGAGCAAGTCAACCAAAAATCAACCACACACAATCCACTTTGACCGCTGAGAGCGGGTTCGTATTCGTCCAGCCATAGAAGACGCTCGTACCAAGTTAGCTATTCGCCTCTTGAAATAGAGTAAAGTAAGTGCTGGTGGAATGGGACCAAGGCTGGGAGTCTTTTCATTAGCGTTTCGTTAACGCGCCGCCCTGTTAGAACGGAACGTCAATCCCGGCTGTGGCTTCATTTCATCTTCAGTCTTGCCACATCCTCGCGCCAATCTTCAATGTTCATGGTGGCTTGGAAGAACGTCTTCCCCTAATCAGCAAGGTCTTTAATATATACCCCACTGCGGATTTTGAATTATTTACATCCCTGGCCCATTCGCGCGATTGGTCGACGTCACGGTTCATCGCCAAAAAAGTTTTGCGGAAGCTGGTTTATTTCTAGTCAATCTCAATGCTGAATCGGTACTTTCAGAAAACACCGGAGTATAACAGTTTTTCGGAGATATAGACTTCAACTCGACAGTGTCAAGAGGTATAGATTCTCTCTTTTGAGAAACTAAGAGATACATACACATTGCAGGTCGACTTCAGTTTAAGCTCAAAATTCGATTATTGGTATGGTCTGTGATTTCTAAATAATCCAAAGAATAAATGATATCATGATGTATATGTACAGTATATAGATAACGCTATTGCTGTTCTGGATTGTCTAACCACAACGGTAATATATGGCCCATTTTCAACACCTTCGTACGAAGATACTTGTCCAAGTCTTCTCCGTGAACTGCTCCACCTCCGATCAAGGTCGCGCCCGCAACGCGAGCGTCATCTACTGGCGCCAAGACTACATGGTCAACAAGCTGTGGGTTTCGCGTCTTCCAGCTTCTCGGTATCATCGGTACCCGCTCAACAACTCGGATCCCCTCCTTTTCCAACGCCTCAACTTTGTCCGGATTGTTCGTCAACACTCTTACATTCTCTCCCGCGCCATCTGGATTACCAAGGCCCAGGTCCCGTAGGATGGCACAGGCTACCTCGTAGCCACGTTCATCAGCTTGATGTCCAAGCATCAGATTGGCAGTGACAGTGTCATGACCCAGGTCCTGTAAATTGTACGCCCGGATCTTGGACAAAAGGCCGATGCCGCGTCCTTCTTGTCGAAGATATATAACTGCTCCGCGACCTGGAAGAATTTTGGAGTGTGTGAAAGACTGCGAACGAATAGCGATCGGTTGCGATATTAAACGAATCGCTTCATCCAGTTGCTCGCCACAATCACATCGCATGCTCCCAACAGTTTCACCGGTAAAGCATTCAGAATGGATACGAATCAGTGGCGAGGGGATCGCATCAGCCAATCCACTTACTTCCCGAACAGGACGGGAAGAGTCCCGGGACTCGAAGTTTTCGAGAGGGTTGGATGTCACTCGCGAAGTCGGAGATAGTCGACCAACATAGGCACCCCGAGTTATGCGGTCCATCTCAGTTTCATTCTCAGTCCAGACAGCATCGAGAGTACGAGAGCGAATGTGAGGAGGTTCGTCTGGTGCAGGAGGCCCAGAGAATTGAGCAGGATCGACGACTATAGCCATATGTTCTTTGCTGTCTCGATTATTGTGATAGATATGTAGAAAGACAGGTCCGTGGGGTGTCGGGATCCGCGTACGAGCCATACATTTGACCTCGAGTGGCGAAAATAGCTTGTGAACAGACCGCGGGCTCTCCGGCTGAGTATACACTTGATGCCGATGCCTCTCCTCAGTTGCCTGAGCCAGGGAAGAGCGCCGCTTTTTCTGGTAAGACGTGGGTAGATTCTCAGTGGGATCAAGGGGACCCGCATTTTCTTTCCCACCATGCGTAATATCAAGTCCCAGCCGCTGCCTTCGAGGAGCTTGCCTACTCACGTACATCAGACGTTTTCGCTCTGACTTCGTCGAGGCGTCTTCTCCAGTAAACTTTGTCCAGTCCCAAGATCCTTCGGATTGCGGTAACATGACACCGGGAAAAAAATCATGCTGGTAGTGATTACGAGTTACATGGGGACCAGATGCAGAAGCCGCTGCGATGAGTAGAGGGTCGAGCGCAGCATCCCTCCGAGGCAATACTGTTTTTGGGGTGGGACGATCTGGCCCGGTGAGGATATCGAGGAGAGCAGCATCTGCGTCGGAGGTATGGATAGAGGAAGGATGCATCTGAGGAAGAAAAGTGAGAGTAAGAGTGAGGGTCACTGTCCAAGTTATAGTGGGTTTCTGAGTAATGATGAGCGTATTGATATTACCCCGACCCGAAAATAAGCGCTGATGACAAAAGTGTCCTTTGTAAGCGCTATGGAATTGACCCCTGTGTTCTTCGCATCAGTGCCTGTCCACCGCAGAGAAATCCTCCGGGCACGATAAACCTGCGATAAGCAGGTAGTTGTAAGCGGTTTTGTATAAGACATGCGTTTGTTTGGCATGGAGGTCTTTTTTTGACCAACATTGTTGGTCCCCTCGCACCTCGGATATGCTTTCTAGTGTTCTGCCAAGTTCTGTGTATGTGTTCCTTTTATTACATTGCTTGAGGTACGTGGAATGCAACGACTCCCCTCAACAATATCTTACATACTTCTCGTAGTTGCTTGGCAACACCTTCGCCTTATGTCCCGGCATCAGTCTCTCTTCTTTCATCTGTTCGTTCGAGGGCTTCGAATATTTCTGGCAGTGAGGCCGCTTCGCTTTCATCCATGAATCCAACACAGATTCTAGCCATCATTGGCAACAGCCAAACATCAGCGGTCCACCATCTCAACCCGGCGGGTATTTTCTTTGTGGCATTGGCAGGACTCCTTGTCCTCATCGCTGCCTATGTAGGCACATCACGTTTTCTCCATAGTCGGAGTAATTCTACAACTTTAAATCGGATCTACATTGCTGGAATTTCCAGCAGAGCTTTGCGGGACACAGAGCTGAGGACGAATGATAACAAGAAATTATTACGCACCTCGAGAGGTTCTCCTCATTCTCCACCTCCACCGACATATTCCCCAAAGGATTTGGCACTGGGACCTTCTTCATCCGATGCATTAACATCTGTTCATAGGATATATACGCTGGAGTTCCCATCCCAATCTCATACGAGACCCAGACCATCTGAACAAACATTCCCTGTGATCTCACCGATTATCATACCTTCCGCTTTCTGTTAGGGCTGCTTTCCATTCTCGTACACGCACAGAACACTGTATTCTCACATATCTAAGTAACAACTGGGTATGACATATGTTGGCATTTTATCATATTCCTAGGCGTAAACCATTTGCAGCCACCGCCTATGCCTTCAACAGTGCTGCAGCGAACTGGAGGGGAAAAATCAAAGAACAGACTGGTATAGACTAAGTCACATTGCTAAATTGGCGGAAATCTTGGAACCGCTTGCATCAAATATAACTGTCTCACAAATATTATCAGTCACTGCATTCCATCACACTCCATCGCAATC
>MU795451.1:0-22065 GCA_027886305.1 Lentinula aff. lateritia | reverse complement strand
TGAGTCCACAATCGTGTTTCTGAGGTGGGGATTGATTCATGCAAAAATTTGACGTCGTGAGAACAGGCGCCAACTATTTTGAAAACGGCAATAAGGAAAAAGAAGGAAGAAATTGGGTTTCGCCGACGCATCAAATACGCAGCGGAAATTAAAGGCCGGAAGCAGAACCGACGGTCAAAGCAAGTGTTATCAATTTCTATTTGCATGACCGTAATTAATGCTTCGAAGTTCGCACAGACCGTGAATTGAATGTTCATAAGTTCGGAAGTATGGAGCAAAACGAATAAATCTAGATACTGTATTCAAGCACAATATTCCCTTGCTGCCAGCAGCAAATGCACGCTGAAATGCGTAATGTACTCGCTGAGTTTGTATTTGTCAAAATCACATCCGTGCCACCGACAATTGACAACAAGCATCTCCTTTTCATCTGACAGTTTTGTAGCATTGTTCCTCGCGTGTCGGTTGGCGTGAATCTTGGCTTCGCTCAGCGATCTGGCAGGATAATTACAGGCAAGAAGCGGCGCATTTTCTGCCACTTTATACATCCACTCGCATTTGACCGGGATGGGGAAAACCAGATCATCCTGGTCGAGGTCGGGGTCTTCGGAGACATGTTCACTCGGTTCAGTCTTTTCTTCTTCGACGCCCTCTTCATTGTCATCATCATCATCCTCGCCCATGGCCTGATCATCCCATCGAGCAGGAACAAACTGAAACTCCTCTTCTGGTCCTTCATCTTCATCTTCAATTTCTCTGATTGCGTCCCAGTCAAATTCCATCTCCTCGTCATCATCCCCTCCTTCATCGTCGCCGTGATTATTTTGATATATCTGTGATCCCGACAGCAAGGAAGATGTATCAAACTGTTCATCGTCGCACGCAGCACTTACTGAACCCAGTTGAGGGTGTGATGCAGATCTGCTCAGGCACCCAGCATCATTATTGTGGGGAGTAGCGGGCATATTGAGCGAACTTACATGATCACAGATGGCTGTGGAGAATAAGGTCGTTTGGCATTGTTATCGATGCAGGGGCTATTCGGTTTTCTGGTAATCTTCGAAGATGTATTTAATTTATCGAAGGGAAGCATTGGAGAGTTCAAGGCTAGCGGAGTGTAGTTGAAAGATATTCCAAACGCAGGAGTGAGAGGTCTGGGAGAAACGTTTTCATCATGGCGGATCGATGCTCTACGGGGAAGAGGCTTCATTGAACGTTGCGGCGGAACCTCAAGATCATTCAAAGAAGATTGGTCAAGGGGCGGAGATTGCTGGAGTTCAGGACCAGCGCTTGATTGAAGTGCTCGGGCACTGGATGCTGTGGAGCTCTGTCCTTCTATGGTGGCACCAATTTGAGAATCGTTGTGCGATGTCAATCCTTGCCCAAATGGTGGAGAATCAATGGTCTTCATCCTATCGTGGAATCTCGTTAGTCAAGCTAGTACTACCCCAGAAAGGTGGATGCCACCGAACGAGAAAGAATATATCATACCTAGTTGACCATGCAGCTTCTCGATCCCAGGATTCGGAAAGTATTGCATCCTGCATAGCCCTCTCACTAAAACAGTCAGCTCAAACTCTGTGGCAAAGAGAAAGTAATCTGTCGCACATGAGAGCCCCATCCTCCGAACGCGAGTCTTCCATCAACTGATCCGACATATCCAATAGTCACGGTAAACGCAGGGCGAGGGATGAATTGAAAGGATTCCTTGGTTCGGGACGATTCCCTGTTGGTGGCCGTGAAAGAATAAGGTTAATTAAACCATGACCCGGACAATGAGTTGAAAGGTGCATGATCGTGGGGTCGAGCGTCTATATTCCAAGCTGAGCGAACGTCAATTAGAGGACGGGCCGGATGACTCGCGATCGTTAGAACGGTCAATAAGGGGTTGGGTCACTCAGCAAGTAATGAACTTCGAACGAAGCCGTATACACGATTGATCGTCTCTGCGTACACTTATCGTACTACATACATCCTGATGTATATATCAGGTCCTATACATACAAGCAGTCGCGATTACGAAGATTGACCGATTTCTGAGCATATTGCGACCAAGGCCTCGCCCAGCCTCCGACAATCATCAAGCTAATTGTGGTTAACGAGGAAAATTCGTGAGACCCAATCGAATTGAGTAGGACGAAGGAAGAACATGCCCGAATCCGCCATGGGCCATTGTGCTAATATGGCGTAGCATTCTGTCTCTCAGTGCAATTATGACTGATGGATCCGACTGTGTGTTCATCCGGTGCTCGTTTGAAAACGGAAGGGCAACGTTAGCATAGTGGGAAGCCCGTCTAGAATTAATGTTGAGAGAGAACATGTAAGATACACGAACCATTGTCATGGTAATTTGATCATTCGGACCCATATTCTTTGTATTCATCTTTAGCACAAGCAGTTTTCCACCTTGTTAAGCCAGTTCGTTGCGATATTGCTGTAAAGCAACTTCCCCGGCGCTCACCCACTCACGAAATTTCAATGCGACCCATGGATTAAGGAAGGCGGTGTGATCCCATGTACCATTAGCTGCCGCAAACACAGTGCATGTGAGGTGAGGTTAGACCGAGTACTGATGAGTTTACTTTGAAACTGCGTGACTATATTGGATTCGAGCCTCTTCGGGCCTGGTGTGATATACGCGGAAGAGGTTGGAATCGAGGTTTTGATAATATGCTGATTCCTGTGCATTTCTTTGGGCAAAACTACGTTGAGTGAAGCCGTTTGTGGCAATTCTAGATGTGATACTATGAGCAAATATTCAACGGTGCCAATTCGAAAGTTGGAGTAATCTTCCCGGTAACTTGTAGTATGATTCCGAATCCGTCAAAGTACAAGTCGCCTATAAGTTATCGTGTTCTCCTGAGCTCGAGAATAATCGGTAACCATTCGGACTTTTTCAAGAGATGGAGGAGGAAGACGGATGATAAGGACGATAGCACGTGGTATCGTTATAACTTCTTGCCCGGTTTCTTCCATCCATGGTCATCTTAAATTGCTCTCCTTAACCTCGCAATCCTCGCCCAAGGTTGTTTAACCCTTTTCACGACGACCATCATGTCCGCACCTATACAAAATGCGAAAATCCCTGGACCGTATGTACAAATGTAACTCTTAAGATGTAATACTTTGGCTTGCCAGTGGTACTGTGCACGTTCTTCAATTCTCAGGTTTAATGGTGTTGGGTTAACTCGTTCACTGCTTCCGCAGTTCAGTGATCGCCCACGATGCCAATTGAGGATGTTGACACTCAGCACAAAGGAGTTTCTGAAGCTGGTCAAGAATGAACGAAACATCAGAATTCATTTGCCTCTCTGATCGGCACTGAATCGATTATCGTATAGGATTGCATGTCGTGACTAAATGCTATAGCGGACTTCGGTAGTAGGGGAGTCTACTACTTTGTTTGTCACTTCCGCAAATGTAGGCCTTGTTCAGCAAGATTGGGTTCACTCTTACGAGCGTGTTGCTGGAATGAAGTTTTGCTGTGGCAAAATCGACGGGAGATGGATGGGTATGATCCCGCTTGTAGGGCGATTCCGTCGTTGTGCTTTTCTTCGACCAGGGGTTCTTCCAGAACGCAATACATAACGTCAATCCATCGATGTTGTACTGTTACGATCTATTCGAACTACCTCGTAGCTAGATCGCTCGTTTCTGGTGAGAGTCGGGCGAAACGCAGAACACTGCACGCAATGCAGGGAGCGAAAAGTATATGGATACATGAAGGCGGAACACAAGATTACAAATGCAGGGAGAGATTCCAAACAATCTAATATGCAATGAAATACGAATGACAGATACTGTACTTGAAGATGCAAAAAGATACAACAAATATTACAACAAGTAGATGTCTTAAATCAATGACGATGGTCAAGTAAAATGGATGCGGAACCTACTCGATACTTTAGTTCATAATTTACGTCCTTTCCAGCTTCAAGACGATGTATCCATCATCTCATTTAGGGTAGCGAGTATGAATTGCTCGTGACCCGTCGCTTCGTCGTTGGTGTCTGAGACCAACAGGTCAGCGGGCCATTCGGATGTCAATTCCGTCAAAAGTCGTTCAAGCTCCTCTGGACTGTTTGGACACGAATCATCTTCCACAGAGAGCGAAGTCGCATCCGAATTCATTAGCTCATGAAAAAACGTAGCTTGGTCAAGCTCTGGCGCTGTGAAAGAGGACTCGCATCCGGGGTTAAAATATTTTTCCGCGAATGCTTTGACCTCTTGTGGGTCCATTGGTGGATCGAGAGGAGGACAATAGTACCCGTTTTCATCGAAGTAGCCTTCTGGACTCGACAAACGCGTCCAAACATCGGTTTCTGGGATCTTAGGCTCAATTTTCGACAGGATCTCGAGTAGATCGGAGGGGATGCTACAGAAACGATAAGTCAAACACAATTTCTCGAGCGAGCAGGGGAAAAGAGCTTACGGGCTCTCTGGAATATAGCGGGGTGCTAGCGGGACATTGTAAATAGGGGATGGGGGGACTGGTGGTTTGTGCAAAGGAGTGATCGTAATGAGTTTGGCGATGTTCGACATTGCGCACAAAAGGTAGTGAACAGATTGATGGCGGTACTATATAGGCCGTAAGGTAGTAGGGGGTGCTCGAGTACGATGCGAATTTGTTCGGTTATTGAGTCTGGTGTATATGAACGAGGATTGGACGACCGGTATTTATGCTATGTTGCATCAATAGTCATCTGGCCAAAATACAAGGGAAAAAGTGGCGTCCCAATTGAGAACAATAAGGACATCAATTGGCTTCCGGATAAGGAAAATAAAAATAAACGAGTTAAACAATGAGGGAACAAGAACACAATTACCGTCCCATATGATAAGAGGAATAACGTTGTATACACCTGTATTCACGTTGCGTTGGATGAATGATGTCAAAGCTGGCCCTCAAAGATGAATAAGAATTTTCTGCGAGAGCTGTTGGATCCGGATTTTGAATAGTATCCCATGGTGATTGTAAGAGGCTTCCAGAGAGTACGAGGCAAGTACAAGGGCTTTGATCTGGCTTTGGAATGGTCCAACACTTTATAATCGACCTAAGTATTCCGAGACAGCTACTAGCTGCTCACTGGCAGGTAGTTAATTATGAAGGGAAGTTTGATCGATAATGTTAGTTCTTGAAATGCTTCGCGGTGATAATTCAGTAGTCCCGATTCAAAATGGCACACACGAGTACTATGTACAACGTTGCGCATTTTCTTGAGATTGATTGACATGGATGAACAAAAGTCGACAGCTGAGAACGCCACGTGATTTTACGACCTTGCACCTTAGCTTTATGGGGAAAAACAGGTTGGTTTATTGTAAACGGTACTACATACGTGGTTACAGGCTATAGTAGTACTCCATTAACCTCTTGGTACCGGAGGATAGAATGTGTCGCGGAAAGTAAGCAAAACTTGTAGATATATGGAAGGCCCAAACGTCGAAACCAGGGCTAATTGTTTCCAAGTATAATTCCAGCGAGAATAAGAAAGGATATAAACATAAGTTGAAGGGGGAACGCAAATGTGATGAGGTTGGTAAATTATCCTGGACAGGATAATGTAAAGTCCAGGAAATGAGAAAGGGTGTTGAATGAGCAAGAGAAGAGGGAAGGTGGTGAAGGAAGCAAGCGGGTACGGGTACGGGTACGGGTGAAAGGTAATATGTAGAAAGGGGGGAGGCGAAATGTAGTGAGATCGTAAGATAGGGCAAGGATACATTGGCAGTCAGTAGATATTTATATGTAATGTTAGTATCACAATGGTGTCTAATAAGTACGATGAATGCGAATGTGGAGAATACTGATCAAGATTCGAGAAGCGAACCAACAGTCATGAAGGGAAATGAGATACCGCTGGTCAGAGGGTTCCAACGTAATAGTGTTTGCGGCGCAGTAGGAGGAACAGAGCAAGGTGTGTTTGACATTGACGCAAACTTCCCTTCATGCAGGCCTCCACGTTCCATCTGAGCGATCGACCATGTCAGTGACATTGTTCCAGCTTGGTGGTGTTCGTCCACTTTCATCTGTTGACCCTACCGTCGCGGGTGCAGTCACAAACGACGCTGCTGCCGTACTAATGTCTGGAGGACTGCTCTGCTCAGACATACTCTCAAGGCCGGCTGGTCTCGGGGCAGCAGGAATCGCAAACCCTGCAGGCTCGTTAGGTAGCTCTTGATGCATTGTAACTTCCGAAGGGTGTAACGAAGGAGGCGCTCTTTCTGAAGGCGCAAATAGCGAAGACGGGGCAAGAGATTGTTTGGATTGCATTTCATGAAGCTCTGGATTGGCAGTTTGGGAGGCTGGAGACGACGGCTCATAGGTACGACTTTCTTCCTCTACTTGGTCTTGATGTGCTCGGAACGGCAACGGTTGGCCAAAGGTATAATTCTCCTGGCTACTCATCAAGCCATCTGAACCGCTTGCGGACCTTGAGTGCGTACGATCGGAATAATACGGCGAGTCCTCCTCGAGCCGTGCCATGGATGAATTTGCTCTCGAACGCATTGCGCCTTGCACAAGTTCCAGACTAGATCGAGATGCGCTACTAACGTTCTGCATCAGCGATTGCGCCCTCGAACGAACAGACATGGCTACAGATATAGATCCTGCACGAGATCTAGAGCCCGAAGACGACCCAGAATGAGAGTTTGTACGTGAGTTGGATCCTGAGCGGGAGCCACTACCACTTCCCGTGCCAAAACTCCGACGGTGATGAGAAGATATATTACTACCTCTATGTCTCAACGCAGAAAAGGAAGTTTTTGGGCTGGGTATTCCGGAAGGTGCCAACAATCCAACGACGTCCTCGCCTTCGGCAGCTTCCTGTGATCCCTCAGGTTCAGGTTGCTCCATGATCGAGTCCTCAATACGCGAATCCAAAATCGAATCCTCAATCCGTGAATCATCTTCCAAGTCATCATCATGTTCCAAATCGGAGCTCCATAGCGCAGCTTCAGGAGAAGACGTATTGTATGGGTCGCTGGTGCGGGTACGAACACGAGCTCTTCGAGGGAAATCGATACTTGGAGACGATGGTACTGAGGGTACCGGCACGGTTCCTGCTCGAGCTCTTCCCCGACCCTGATATTGTTGAGGATGCCTGGGCGGCATAGGCAAACCACTCATGCTGATTGGGCTCGCTGCATCAGAGGTGGTATAATGTGATCTGGGAGAATGTGAATCGGTAGATTCGCGGTTGCCGGTCGAACGTGTATTCTGAGAGAAACGCGATGCAATCGAGTGACCGTTCGAGGGAGGAGTTGCGTGTGAAGGGACGCCAGAAGAATAGCTGGCCCCTCTTGTAGGATGACGAAATTGGAATGGATAACGAGATGAGACCGGGTGACCCAAACTTGACATTGAGTTTGAAGCACGACCCGATCCTGAAGAGGAAGAAGGATCTTCGCTTGTTGTTTGAGCCCCAGAATCCACTTCTTCTGCTTCCTCTGCTTCTTCATTTTCATTATCTCCTTCCGTTGCCTCCATTTCCTCGACTGCCTCTTCTTCGACTGTACCATGATCTTTACTCCGACTTTTAGTCCCACTGCTAGATTCCTTGAAGCTAGCTACAGATGGTGAGGGAGGAAAGGGAATCTTTTCATCGTCGCTTGACACCTGGGCAGCTCCCGATGCTGCGAACGGATATGGAAGCTTCATCAACGGCGCGGTCGGCGATGCAACATCCTTATCCCTCGATGTACGCTGTACAACTTTCGGAATAACTGCTGCAAGGTCTGCTGGTACTTCGTAATGACCTCGAATCGCACTTGGTCCAGCCTCAGGCTGTTGGAACAGATCGTCTGACAGAATTCCTCTGCGTGGTTGAGTGTGTGATTCCGAAGGAAGACCCACGGCGGCCATCAACCGATCCATGCCTTCGAACCCACCTGGGGATTCGGGCATCGGGAGAGGATACGCAGTTCCTAAAAGGTCACTCATGTCGGAAAGCTTCCTGTGATGTCCCCAGCGTCCAGATAATGGATGAGCAGTAACACAGCAAAAATCGTACGCATCAAGGATCCGCATGCGAGTGTTTTCTTTCCATACCCAAGGGAGCGGTTGTTCGCGTTCTGAAAGATCGTCTACACTATACATGGAGGTAATCGTCTTTTCAGCGTCTTCCTCTTCCCAGCGATATCTTGGGCCACATAAACCAGCGCAGCCCTGACCGCTTACGACCCATAGTCCAATCCTACATAGATGGTCATTCATAAGAAGGCAGGCAACAGCTTCTAGTACTCACCAGCTAGTGAGCAATACCAGAATCTTCCACGCAGTCCATGCTGCGTTAGCAATAAGTACCCCTTGTGCATAATCGGTGAGCGCTCCATTATCGCGGAAAAATGTTGCGTCTCTAGGGCTGATGCCTGCATCAGCAAGTGCGATGTTACCGGCGGCAGGAGACGAAAAGCTGAGAAGAAGGGCGAGAGAAAGACCTGCCCGCGGAAGAAGCAGTGCAACAGTGGGAAGGTTCTGCGAGTAGAACCAGAACGTTTCTGCCAAACCATCACGTATACCACCATGTTCTCCGAAAAAGGCGGTATATCGAAGGTGTTGAAGAAAACAGAAATTCGAGTAAGACGTCAGGGAAGCGAACGTGAAGGCGGGAGAAGAGAGGTATATGGGATATATCGCTGGTCGTTCTGGAGAGAACAATGAACACATGTAGGTTCATGGAGTAGGGGTGACTCACTTGTTCTCCATCTCCGGATGAAACAATAAGCCAATTCGTAGACGATGCAGACCACAAGAATCCAGACAAGCCAGCATGCAATGTACGCAGCAGCACCCAACGCCCAGTTTTTGCCGGAACCAGGTACTCCAGGGGCTTTTGGATTCGGATATTTAGAAACCCTATGCGACGAGCTCAGTCAACAGTATAGAGGCGACGATGATACTCACTCGATCAATATAAATACAGCATTAAAGTCGAAGAAAGTTTGCAACGGTATGTGTGCAAAAGATAGGACGTAGGAAAGATAAAAGTAAAGTTTCGATTTCGGGGAGGGGTTACGCATAAGATCAAAGTTAACCCCTCGCGAGCGAAACCGTGGAGGAGGGAGCCTGGGCATGTAAGGGTCTGGCGAGAAAGCGGTTGGCGTAAGAGCTGACCCTGTAGCTCTCGACCATACACGATGGTTGGATGGAACGCGGGTATAATCTGTTGGCTCCCGTGCCTTTTCCGCTTCGCGCTGTTCCAAACTGACAATCCTTACAGAGCGTGGCGTAGGTTTCCTGCCGCCAAGCATAGGACTGGGGGTCGGCGGTGGAACAGACTCATGGCCACCAATTGACGAAGCAAAGGTTGAGGCTGGAGGAGGAGGAGGAGGCCTTTTAGGAAGCCATGTAGGATATCCCTCAGAATCCCTGGACATTCCAGCGGGGGAGGAGGAATCAGGCCTTTCAGAAAGATCTCCGTTATCCACAGGTGACTCGGCGTCTCCAGTTGAACCGTTTGTCTCGGGGGTGGGCTGTCGTGACCGTGAACGTGAACGGGAAAACAAAAACATAATGACCGTCAGAAAGCGTCAAGAACGTTAAGGGGGAGTAAACGTAAGGACAAGGATCGCGTCGAACAAATTTTTATGGAATTTTTTTAGAAATTTCGTGAACCCAGGATTGCTGTTCGTCGTCGCCGTCTACGGGAACGATAAAGACAGTAGTCGAACAGCAAGGAACCAGATTTGAACGCGCTAGCCTCGTGTTGGGATATCTTTCCGGCCTCGTGTAGTTGCCTTTACAAGCGTGGTCAGAGGACAAGGACGAAAAAAGCCAGGCCCAACGGCGTTCATCCCGTTCAACAGAAATAAGCGACCCTTTTGATGGAACTTACCTTTTATGGAAGACCTAACCTTAGAGACAAAACTGCCGATCCCGCGGAAGGAAATTTGAAGCAAATGTTCCGAAATAGATAGAAGATCGAGATTCTCTTCTTCGCACAGCCAACAGGCACCAGACAGAAAAAACGAAACGAACAAAGGAGTGTAAGAAATGAGCGAGACTGAGGAATCGAGGATGCCAGTTGTAAGTGGTGGTGGTTGTGAATAGAGATGTAAAAAAAATTACAATCAAATGCGCATTGGTATTCGTTGCTAAGGAATAACTCGCCAGAGCTCTCCGGCTTCACCAATAAAGGCCTACTCGCGCTCATAGGTGTCCTCTTGATAATGGCAAGATACCACTAGAACCTACCTGGACAGCCAGCCATGCTTTATCTTGCTATATCTCGTTTAACCTTTTAACCCAGACTCCGGTGAATCATAGAGCGCTACCAATGTTCTTCCGTTGATGATATCGTGAATGCCTTTTCCCTTGTCCCTCTAACACCGCGGTACTCATGATTATTCTGACTTTGACGACTCGGACACCATTTGGCATTACTGTTGAGTATCTGGCGGAATTTCGACTGCTCGAGAATAGCCATTCTGACAGGTACCATGTATTTCGAACACAATCTATCATCGCACAATATGCTAACTGCGATTAACCCAAATTTCGGTAGGACTATAATTACTGGCCGCAGTGCGTAAACTCACATACAACCTCGCGCATTTTCGCAAAAGTCTTGTGCCAAGTATGTATCCTGGAGCTCAATGTTCCATCTCGCGGAAAGTCATTGAACCTTTCCAATGACTACTTAGACTCTATTTCACGAATGTTTAATCTCAACTTCGTCATACAGTATCCAATAGTGGTAAGTTTCTTCCAAGTCTGGAACCTTCCATTCCTCGTGTAACGTCCAGGTTGACTGATCCTACACACGAAATTTTGAAGCAGACGGAGATAGAAGACTTGGAAAATTGAGCGTTTGAATTGACAATTATAGAAGTCGCGAAGATGAAAAGTTCAGCACAGTCAGGTATACTATAGGCCCCGGAAATTAGACATTGCTTCGCGAACAGTTGAACTTGAAGGCATCTCCAATACCGTATTTCAATTATGAATTCTCTTTGTTCCCTCACTCCAATAATGAATCTCCAGGATCGTCAATCAGAGTATAGGTATTGTACAAATCGAACGTCGAAGGATTACAGATACAGCAGTACCCTCCACTGATAAGCCATCTTTATGTCGTCTCATTACAAGGAGTTCGAACGATGGCCACATCAACGGCCTTCACCGGCGGCACAATATGGGACGGCACCCGACGCTGAATCTATCACTAGGAAAAAGCTAATCAGGTAAACTTGCTCATTATGCAGGTCAGATGCAGGTGCTCCATGCAGTGATGACCCAGTAGCCGTCTGTACCAAGTCACCATGGCTGAGGGGGTGGGGCTTTTCTGTTGAGAGGTATATAGATAGAGGTGGGCGATTCTGACACGATTCTGCTGACGGCTTCGAAGCAATTCTGAACATGGAATCATCACCAGAATCGTCGGATTTGGGAACCGTTTTTGCGGAGTTGGTCTCGATTTTAACAAGTCGATTCTGCCTTACTTGACATACATGCCCATTGCAGAGGTAGATATCTAGGGATACTATTTTTTCTAAACTTGTGTCGATTCTTTCGCGCGATATTATTTTTGTAGCGTTCATATTGTATCATTCATGCTGATCAGTCATGAGCTCTGGAACAACATGTACTTAAATTGAATCGTGAAAAGTAACACTCGGCCATTGATACATTATAGGTATTCTTCAAGGCGAAGGAACATACTTAGTAGATACAGTGACAGCAACTCCTCCGAGCCATTGCTCTTTCAAGAATTTTCGAGAATCGCGCCGGGAAACAGAAGTCGACCAAGAAGACATCGATAGGTCTGACTTGTAATAATCCTATCCATCAAACTCCTCCACTGGCGTAAGGAGCCCCAGTCGTTGACCCACTGTTGTGTGTCAACGAAACATTCTCCTCCTTGGATGACGGACCAACAGCGGCGTATCCTCCAGAAGAGAAGGGGTAATATGTCATCGGGTAGACTTGCTTGTCACGCAGGTATTTAACACAGTCGGAGAGGATCCAGCAGGCATCTGTGGAAAGGAGAGAATTTTCGCGTCAAATGAGAGAACAAGGACAGAAAGGATTAAAGATAAACATACAAGCTTGTACCAACAACGGCACAATTGCCACTATGATCACAATCGCAATTTGCGCTCCTCTTGATAACGAAGTATTTTCACAGTTCCCATTTTCATCCGTGATGACACAAGTGCCGGTATCCTTATTATCGATAAAGAATATGACGATATTGATGATGGTGACAATCGTGTTGCCGATGAGGTAGCCTTTCATGAACGATAGGAATGATTGGATCCAACTGATTCGTTTGCGGAGGACTCCCAGAATACCAAAGGTCGAGGCGAGGAACAGTAGAGTATAACTGGCGCCGAAAAGAGCTACGGCGATTTTCTGATTCTTTGATAGCTCGGGAGATACTGGATAAGAATGCGTATTTAATATCGATGGAGTCAGAAGCTCGGAAAGGCCAGACTCACGTTTATCCTGCGAGTTAAGATACAACCCCGCCCACATAACAGCTGCAACAAGTCCCGATAATAAAAACTCCACAACGCCGACAAAAAACTGCCATATGATATTTCCATCAGCTCACACCTCGATTTGCACCACGTCACTTACTGCACCAAGCCGAACTAGAAAAATGAAAATCCACCGATCAGTATCGAATTGAAGGTTACAACGTGTAGACCTACTAGGCAAACAACAAAGGAAATGCGGAGACATTCTTGTTGAATGTACAAGCAACAAAGGCTGATGAAGAGAGTGAAAGGAGAAGACGAAGAAAAACCTCCTGCTGCCCTCGCTTTATGTATCGACTACCGGCGGTCTCGTCAATAAGTCATGCCCTGCAATATGATCCGAATGGACCGAATATAACACGATGTAATTCAAACATTGGGTAAAACGTTTAATTGCACCGCCCCGGGAGTAGCACTGGTGTATACGGAAGAGTACGGACCCCGACGCCAGCCAATAGCAACACCTCATTGTGTCGGTGGTTTTGAGCGCTCTCAAGTGCGCTCATTGTCAACTGGGCGGATATGCAGTGTTTCAACCTGTGTTACCGAAGTCAATTGGGAACATACCGATTTGTCCTAGTACGGGGTAGCTAAGGGAGTTGAGTTCGCTCTTCGTTACTTATTTTGCTTTCATATTCAATGACATGAGTACGCCTTACTAAAAGACCAAGACTCTAGGGACCATCTATAAATAGAGACTCCATAGGATTGAGATTCGCAGTCTGGCGCGACTGGGGAAATTTAACCTTCACAAGTAGGCCAAGGAAGACAACGGATAGCATTCGAAGCGTAGGGCGAAGGTGCTGTGTTCGCCTGTGTTCGTTTTGGCAGTGTATCTACGCTCATTGAACAACCCATACTTGATTCAGACCACGGTTGGGGAACTTTGGTAAGTATGTATATCTTTGCTGTGAAGATCAGATTTTCAGCGGACAAAAGCTCCACCAAATCCATACATGCAACGAGGATATTCGGGTCACGTAAGTTCACATACCGCCCCAGATTCATCGCAAACGAAGGTTCCTTGTTCTTCCCCAGCGTCTTCTACTCCACGTTCACCTTTCGTTTCTTTCCTGAACTTGGATCATCTTCTCTCTCTCTCTCTCGACCTGGTGCTGCCAACACCAGAGGTTTTTCCATGAGCGGAATGAGCATAGTAAATATGCAGTGACAGCTACGAAGTAGTCGAGGTACTACTGGGACCGTTCACCTCGTAAGTCAAAATGAGATCGTTCCTGTTCCCCCTGGGTGAGGAAGTTGTGTCATCGACATTGGTACTGCGTTTGCCTCTGCTTCCTTTTTGACAGTATCAGCGATAAATATGGGCATTTTGAGGCCTTTCAGCCTCGAGAATTGGTTGGTAGAGTGACTAGGAGTGTAAATCTCTTGATTCGGAGGTTAGGATAAGCTCACATATATGTACAAATCGATAACGAAGGGCCCACTTGAATCATATATCACGGGTAAAATGGAGTACATCCGATCCATTCCCATACCATTCATCCCAAACGAAGTTCGAATCCTTATTCTCATTCCCAAACGCCTCGAGCAAAGCCTCCGCCTCCGGCCCACCACCATTAACCACCGGCCTTGCTTCCTCTCTCGTTTTACCTGTTGCTCCTTGCCCATAAATTAACCTTTCATTTGGACCATCCAAAAAGGTCCCGATATGTCTGAATGTCAAGCTGATACGCTCTCCGTTTTGCTGCAGTTCTTCCGGCGATTTGGTTTTGCGAGGTCGATTGTCGTGATTTATTGCATGTAGCCAACGCCGGTTAGTTTCGAGGCCCACGACAAACATGGAGCCGTGAGGTAAAGGAAGGCGTTGGGATAAGCGTTTCCCATCCGATCCTTCATCACTACCGACCTGGTCTTTTTTCGTTCGCAAGATAATAGTACGCTGAGCCCCAAGACTGACATTTACGATGTTGGACCCCAATACAACATCGATCGTCTTGTCAGAGTGTTCAGAGATATAGTCCTGCCCAGATCGATAATATTGAATAAGAGCATGGTTAACTGGATGCTTGACGATTTTTTGTACTTTCTCGCGAATCAACTCCACCGTTGGCGTGAAATTTCTGAGTGGAGGAGATTCGTCAGAGGGATGACGATAGACTGGAAAGCTTAGATCTTCGGCCACTTCACCTTGGACGGCGACAAGTCGAGGTACTTGACCACCTGCGAGGTCAAAATAAGTCAAGGACAGTCTGTGAGGATGGTCTTAATTACCTTTGTGATGCATTATATCAAATGTTACTTCTTCTTTCACTTTCTGAAATGCAGTTTCGCTCAGCTCCTTGTCAAGGATGTCAAAAACCATATACGAGTCTCCCGCTCCAAGTCTTGTGTGGCCTCTCGAGTCCATTTTCGTAGATTTTTAGAGTTGTGACATAGTGACAAGTTGAAGGGACGGGGAACTTGAACTTCATATAATGGGATATAGTTACGTAATTACAATTGCGCATCGTCTCCCAAAGTCCCAACCAGCTTCCAACATTATTGTTCCAAGGCAGCGCTGAACTGTTGAACTGTTGAACATCTCATATGAAGCTGAGTCGGCGAATCAAGAGCCGGTGTCAAATTCATGAAGTGAGGAGGGACATGGAGAATTGATTTTTGGATTGGAAGAACTTGATAGTGCTTGATCCAACACATAACGGGAAAATTCGCCCGAACCGACTCGGGATTCGTTAAGCTTTTCAGGCTTGTACTCGATCTAAAAACTTTTGTATTTAGGTCACAGGCTCACAGCAGTATGTCTGACGAAAAAGGCAACTTTGGATCGAGAGTCGTTCCCTACAAGGAAAGTAATTTCTGTCTATAAAAGCCGATGAACCCTGGGCTTGTATACCTTTATCCTTTATCTCCTCAACTCTCAAGATTCCAACTCCCAACTCTAACGCTCTTCTATCCGGCAAAATTTCGCCAAACATGCTATCGCTTTTACTTATTGCTACACTCGCCTCTATCTCCACTGCGACTTACGTGCTGAGTCCTCCCAACATTCATTACGAGTCTACTGAATCTATCGTCGCCTCGCTTTTGGCGTCAAATCATCACGGCGCGCCTCTACCCCCCAATGCTCCTGGTTCCACCCCCGGCTGGTACTTCGGCGATGTTCCTGGCTCAGCAGACGATCTTCCATGGCTTAAAGATGTGGTAAGCGATATCCACTGTCGAGGTTAATTAACCTCACACATTTCATTTTTTACTCGCAGGACTTGTGCTCAGTTCTTGCTCTAAGCCCCAGTAGTATTCGGTGTCCGCATGTCGCAGAAAAGCCGAAGAAGACATATTCCAGACGTTCTGCTGTTCCAGCCGACCCCGCGGCTACACCTGCCTCCCAGTCGCAATCTCCGGCTGCTCGTTATAGCATAATCTTCAGCGGACTTACAGGCGCTATACAAGGCTCTGGATACTTGACGTATGGATTGGTTGACACTGTTAGTGGTATGTAATGTAATGTTTCCATCCTTCTTATTAGAATTCTAACGCATATATTTCAAAGACTGCGAAACGATGTGTGATAACGTCTCCGGTTGCGTATTTTTCAACTGTGAGTGTGGTTCATCTGTGCCCCGGTTTTGAATGCTAATAGTTATATCCACCTTAGCGTACCACGACGTGAATGGAAAGGTCAGTCCGTATATTTTCCACACCAAGCAAGCAACGCTCATTCTAATTTTGTAGAACGGAAGCCCTCTTCTCACTTGCTCGCTATATGATACACCGCATACCGCAGATGAGGCTACCAATACTGGAGGGCAGACACAACCCGATGGCTCCGTCAATTACATTACAGATAGCGATGGGTATGTGCTGAACAGTTCGTCATGATAACAACAAAATCTCGGTCAAACAACGGAACGACATACCGGCCCATTTCTTCAATTTTCCATCACACATTCCTTTCTTATATCTATCTCGCCTTTTGGAATGAATCATTTGTATCCTCACAATCAATCGCGTATTCCCTCCAACCAAATTACATTGACTTTAAATCTTTTATTTGGTCAACGCTTCTTCGACGCTTCTCTCCTTACCTGGTCCAACTTCGAGATCCCCCCTTAAGGAGAAGCTTCACGAATACATCCGCGATCTACACTTTACCTTTACAATCAATCTAACCAATTCATGTATGTTCAGTGTCGATGTAATCTGTCTTATTGCAAATGCACATTGAGCCTGTATGATCAGAACTTGACATTCTGCGTATTAAGGATAGTTGTTATTAGGAGTAAAGTACAGGGTAACGATCGTTAGTCAAAGAAGGTGGATATACTTCAAGCGTTATAGATTTGTGCTCTAGCAGTCGTCAAGAATCTGAGCAAGATCGAACAGTTAGCAATAATGATTAACATCATGAACGCTTTCGCTGTTTACTCACTCGATTCCCGCCTGACGGAAGTTATCAGCAATCATCTCGGTTGCGCCAGCTTCGATTTGCAAAGATTGTTTGCTAGACCCGTACTCGTTCCATGTAGGGAGTCCAGATACATTAGGATCAAGATTGTTTGCAAATGCCACCCTAACGATACGCACGATCATGAGGACATGCTTACAATGAAAGAAAGAAAGGTAAACCTCACCAGTAGGCAGATATGTAGGAAGCGACGGTGTAAAGATCGCCGTCCGTTGAAGGATACGAGTTGAACACAAATGGAACATCAGTTTCATGGGCGACTAGTCAGGAAACTCATGAGATATCATCTAAATCGCAGTGAAATGATGTATCATAGACTTACCACCTTCCCAAGCCACTGAAGGGTCGGTGCTAGTCAACTGAGCAAGCTGATAGCTCCAACTGGGCACATTCTTCTTCGCTGTGGCAGCGAGGAACGCACGTCTTTGGGAGTGGAAGTGCACATCTACAAAGCAAGGTTTAGGATAAGGGAAGTATCCCCGTACATAATGAAAAACGCACCTCCAATCACAGCCGCGGCTCTCTTGAACTGATCTCCGAAGAATGTAACATTACCAGTTCCGAAAGGCGACCCAGCAGCGGGGGTAGCAGGGTACAGCGTCTCCAAACAAGATACAAGGGTTTGATTTTGAGCGAATGGGCTCGGGGTGAGAGTAGGGGAGTCCACGATAGCGACTACATTGAGGAAGTCGGCGGTGGTGTTGATAGCCTGCGGAACCACGAATCTTGTTCCCTCGTCCACGACATCGCCCGTGATGAAAGGCTTGGCCGTACTGTGAAGGTAGTCAGTATCCTGTGTTCAATATCACAGTCCTTCACAGAGGGGTCCCTTACAACTTGCCCTCCGAAATGAGAGTGAAGGGATCATCTGGGATGAGATCTCCGTCGATGATTGGAGCCCAAGGCTGATCAAAATGTAGACAGGTGAGCACGAAGACCTCTAAGTTGTAAGAGACACATACACGGAGCTGGAAAAGTGAATCTGGATCATAGGTATTGACAGCATCGAACAACGTATCCTCGTCAACGGTGCTAAGGCATGCGAATGTGTCGCTCGCGGTGTTGCATCCTACAAGGCTGACGACACCATCGTATACTGCTTGAACGGCTGGGTCATTGGGTTTTCGTACAGCTAACGTGCTAGCAGTTCCTGAGCCCATAATCTGTGGAGTTCCAGTGAGGCAAAAAGGGGAATATTTGATATTACTGCTCAGCTTACCACAGCGCGGAAGAGGTTCGAATCTGTCGTGAACAGGTGGTGTCCGATAGAAATGCTGAAGACAAGCAGCCTGAGTTTTGTATTTGAATCGAGAGCAAGTTAACTAACGCGCCAGCAGAACTTCCGAAGACCGTAACCTTCGCAGGGTCTCCTCCAAAGTTACTGATATAGTTTTGGACCCAGGTCAATGCATCTCTTTGATCGTAAAGCCCGAGGTTCAGCGCATTGTTGTCTGCCGCTTCTTGACCACCACTAACACAACGGTGAGCATCCCCGGACGGCGAACACACTGGCAGATCAGAACGAAAACTTACAGGAAGCCCCAGAATGCAAGACGGTAGTTGATGATTACCTTGAGACAGAAACACAAGTAAATCTGGAAGTCGCGTCTAGTGATATGGAGACACGCACTGTGATGACTGGAAGATCCTGAAGGCACATATTCATTGAAAGCACTGCGGTCAAAAACACATTCAAGACCCACCAGTTCCATGGAGCGAGCTACAATGCCTGTGCCGGGGTATACAGAAGTCGATCCTTGAAGGAAAGCTCCGCCAGAAATCCAAACCATGACGGGTAAAGAGGCATTTGCTAGGGTATTAGGAGGTCGATAAATATCCAAGGTCAAACAATTTTCGCCATAACCATAAGCTAGGAAAGGCTCAGTATGCTGTCTCATACTATGACGGAGGGATGTCAACCTCCGTAGTTCAAGGGATTGCCCTGGAACGCGAAATTTAGCCCCATATCCGAAGACTGACATCGAAAAGGATCTCACCGCTGTAACGGTTTGCGAACAAGCTACGCCAAATGTCGTGGCATTGACTATTGCCTCAGCAGGAGCAAGATACGAGATTGGGGAGCTGCGTTTGAACCGAGAAGCGATACCATAAGTGATACCCAAAAAGCTTTCGATATCGGCGGGATTTTCGTTGGAGCCTAGGACAGAAGAGGTGTCGATGGTGACGGTGACGGTTTGGGAGAGTGCCTGTGCTCCCAAGAGGATAAAGACACAGAGTCTGTTAACGATGCTCAGAGCGTTGCGAGTCATCAAAATCCAAACGTTAGAGTGAAGTGGAGGCGTACATTTTGCCAGCGTGTAGTATAAATACGCAGTGATTTCGAAACGCCCGTCACTTCACATACATATCCAGCAATTCATTAGGATCCAAGTTTGAAGAACTACACAATATAGTCGGAAAATCAATCGCTGATCCCCCGTCAGGTCTTGTGGTACCCAAACCACTGAAGGTCCAGCATCAATTCTAGTCGACTTCCGCAATATATGGTAGTCTGACACTTGAAGGGATTATTGAGAAGCCGGTTTCGGGATGGTTTGAATCTTAGAGATGGTTCCTGATGTTGGTCCTTTTTCCATATTTCTCCCTTCTCCATCAGTCAAAAAGGACATTGCAGAAGACAGCAAGTTCGGGAGTCGGAAACGTCTGGAGACAGCGACCGGTACACTTGTCCTCACTAGGCCTCTCTCCCCATAAGGTTAATGAACGAGGAAATCGAGCCATAAAAGCCATCTTTGGGGAATATGTGACGACCGGGGGGAAATAGATAGTTGAGCCTACCCAGGAACAGGATCCTGAGCATCTGGAAGTACCGCGGTCCATGAGGAACCATGCTGGATGTATTCAGTGTCAATACAACAACGAGTCGCAGCTGAATTACACACCTACAGTGAGGTTAGAAGACAGTCATCATACTATACGATATGGAGCACATGGGCCGCTGAGCAGCAATATTAATTGAAGGTTGGCTAAACTGCGGGTACATGCTGCATTTCGACGTATGATAATTTTCGAAAAGTTAAGAGGTCGGAGGACGATCGGAGGTAGCACCTTCAAGTCTGAGCCGACCTGGAGCCGATTAACTAGCCGGCTTTGGAGTCGGGAAAATCTCAGCACATTTTTCCCACGTTTTCATTCCATGTCATTTACATCCACGAAGATTATCGATATATTCCTTTCGTCATTGCACTTAAAGGTAAGCGGGGTAGTATAAGCTCATCAAATACTTGTCATTGACCGCGATGTGGACGACCTTCAACATGTAGCTGCTGAGATATAAGCAAATGTGTCTCCCATAAAATCTGGTATCTGGTAATCGGGTTTTCAGGGTGAAAGGATTGACGATCTTCCTCTCAACTCAAAAGAAGCGGGCTGTTTACTGCCGACGCAATTGGGGGACTGCACATTGCCCTGTGGTCGAATGTTAGTCGCACCCTGTTGCAACCCCCGAGCCCAATTTGAGTATTATTGGCCTTGTGGACATTTTGAGTCCTCAAAGGTCTGACTGTCCACCGCCATTGAGAAACCCACTGATGACTCTTCTACACGATCACCGAGGGTGTTGCAATTGACGCTTTGCGTCAGATTGTAATCCTGATAAATCAAGGTACGCATTCACAAAATCACCTTGATGAGGCTATTGTCAAGAACCCTGTAGATTTCGACTCCATATCTCACGATGTACTATATGTCTGGTGATTTCGACATTCTCGATGCCCAATGTATACAACAGAAATGGTGGTCAACTGTTCTAGTCACAAGTGCGGCGCGCCGCGCCACCACTGCGCCTGGGGGTTGAGTTCGATCGAATAGTCAGCACAATAGATATCTATAGCCGGTCTAATAGTCAGAACGCACTAATTCAATCCCACGACTGTATGTACATACTCACGATGAGACGAGTCACTAAGAATCGCTCGCGCACATGTGACCCGAATCACACCCTTTTTAAAATCTTTTTTGTTTCCAAACTTCAACGTTCATCTCTAAATTTCGACTGCCACCCGCCATGGGACAGTACTGGACAGTGATTAACATCGACAACAGAGAATCTTCCGGACGTCTGGGAAAGCTCGGAGAATTTTTTTGGCATTTCAACCAAATCATTAACTACCTAGTGGCCCCTAACATTCCTACATCTTACAAATTGAGGACACCCATGGAGAAATTTCAGACAAACAGGCAAGTCAAATATACCAAGTTAGTGAAGTTCGTTGTTCTCATAATACACGCACAAAGTAGTGGGGCGACCCTGCTAATGCTCCCCGATGAGCTGTTACTCATTATTGCGGAGGAACTTGTGGAGGATTACCTCGAACTCATGTGTCTTTCTCTGACATGTGTGGCCATGTGGGAGGCCACCAAACAAGTCCGATACCGCTCTCTCTACGCCAAACTGAAGATGTTTAGTTGGGCTGGTGGTCGCATTATTTTGTTAGGAGATTATGGCAGGGCCTTACCCGATGGGGTCCTCACTGCTGAGGATATCAAACAGCTTAAGCTGACAAAATACCGCAAAAAGAATCTCGGGACAGGACTCTATGACCAGCTCTTTCAGGAACCGAATTCGGACATCTCCCTCTTCAAGGAGGAGAGAGTTCGATCTAACGCTGCTCTTGGCAGGGAACTGCTGGAATTCTCTCGTAAGAAGCCATTTTCCGATTGGATTCGTCTGAAGTGGAAGGACTTCATGCTCGCGAGAACGGAGGGCGACTATTGGATGATTCGGAACTTCACCAAACGGGAATTTACCAAGTCCAGTCGGCGCAACCTCACACAGGCCCTCTACTGTCTCATCGGTTGTTCCCAAGACCCTTCAGTTTCCATGCCCGGAGGCGAGAGCCTCATTGACGGTGAATGGGCTGGACATAGGATTGATATCACACTCGCCTCGGTTCACAAACAAGAATTTGAGGATGATTCAAATTGGAAGGATATCACCCCACGTATCAAGGAGTTTTTGGAGTGGTTGGCAAAAAATGAGGGAAATATGAAATTCAAATTTATTTGACCATTTAATATTTACCACTCATGTATATTACTTTTTCGAGATTGCAACAGGAATCGAGAATGTATCTATACAGGTTCTAAGGTGTATCGAGAGATGTCAACGTATCGTAGTCTGTACTGATAGCTTG
>MU795450.1:0-22083 GCA_027886305.1 Lentinula aff. lateritia | reverse complement strand
ACAGATGGATCAGTAATCGATGAAGGGGGTCAGGTGGATCAGTAATCGATGAGGGTTTGACAATGGTGGGACGTGAAACTGATGGAGTGATGTATTGTACAAATAAGGGCGTAGAGATGGTGAGAAAAGGAAAATGATAGGGGCTACGTACTTCATGACAGGTAGATGACTGTATATTCAGCATATTAGTTTGGAATTTTTCGCTTGTCTGCGACTCGCACTATAAATCTTCAAATCAATTACAGTAAGAGCGGTATGGTTTATATGAAGGGGAGCATGTACAGTACCTTACACCACAAAACGAAACGAAGGTCAAATTGACATCGAGGTAATGATGTTGAGGAGAAAACAAGATTACGCCCACACGATATATAAAAGATACCACTATTTGACAAAAATCCTACAATCAATTTGATGTGGTTTTGATGAGCTGACATCGAATTGGTGTCAAATGCCAATGATTTACAAAGCTTGCAATGAACATCTTATTGATACTGAGAGTCCCATCACAATGTTCCTTCCTGCTATGTTTTGGCAACAGGGCAAGGAAGCTGAATATACTGATCCTTTGAGTAAAAAATTCTTTGTTCAGTGACATCCGAATTTAGTATTATTTACAATCCATATAGTAGAAACTATCCTATAATACTTAATGCACAGAGACCGACTGTTCTGCTTTTGGGACCACATCTTCTGATGGTGCCATGTATCTATCTATCTATCTATCTCCAGTGACTCATGAAGGCCAACTCTCAATGCCACATACTACATTACTTGAACTTGCTGATCGCTCTTGAAGATGGTATTGAATTTGTTGACTTGGTAATAAATACTGGTGAAAATTTTTGAGGGATTGTCGGATATTGTAAATGTTGACGTGGCACCTGCGTGGCATTGAGCTTGGGTCCTGGGAATTTCGAAACGGCACATTTGGAAATTATTGAAAAATATTGACAGTCGATCCTCTGCACTCCAGGAGACTCCAGGTGGTGGTTGTTGAAAGAGTGTTGAACAAGCATGTGATGAACTAGATCGTATTTTATTCCATTTTTTGTGTCATGTGGTGTCTGGAAACATGTAGTGGATCAAATAGATGTCAAAACAATCACCAAAACAGTGACTCGAATGAAAGGCCTAAGCTTTATCTACCAAATGATATTCTATTGATATTGGGATCATAAAATACCATATTGTCCTTCAATCCTGCCACAAACCAATAACTACCAAAGATATTGACCTGTCAGCAAAGGTCCAATATTAAGCAGATATTTGTTTCGTTTTGCGGTGTAGTAGTCATTGTGACAAGCAGGGTTCACCAGAGGTTTCGCAATCCCTTACAAGATGTAAGATTACCTTCACAAAGAATGACTTGCCATTGGCCGACTTGCCTTAATGCACAGATCATTCTTCTTCATGGGCATTTGAGGTATCGACTCTGCGGCAAGGGAGCATTGTCGATTCTACACGAAAGAGAAAATGTCGCCGCCGGGTGTTTCTCTATTGTTCCGATTCGGAAATGTTTTCCGGCGGGCCCGCCACAGGGCGCTTTGTTCATAGTCTGTTTCTCTTAATAACTCCATGTCGTCAAGTTCGTCCACGTCAACGGCGTCGGCGACCTCTACTGCGGCTGCGGCAACCAGCTCTGTAGCATCGGGAACGATTTCTGTTGGCTCGAATCTCAAGGTGCATTTCGAAAGTCGTGGTCATCATTGTCATTTTCTCAAGATATAACCTGTCAACTGCTTGCTTTAGATCGTAGGAATAATACTTGCGATAGCCAGTGGTTGTCTCATTGGGTCGAGCTTTGTCTTCAAGAAGAAGGGACTGCTACGGGCACAGGCCGGTAAGGTCGCTGGAGAGGGTGTAGGATATCTCAAGTCGGCGAGTATCGTACATTTGCTCTGCGAGATGACTTCTGTCTAATATGGTCTTCGTCAGCCGCTATGGTGGATAGGAATGACTAGTAGGCGAATCAGTGTTCGTGAGATATCATACAGCACTAACATACTTCGACCAGTGATGATAATGGGGGAACTATGTAATTTTGCTGGTCCGTGTACTCTCCGTCGTGTCCGTCTGAATCCCTCTCTGACAATGGTTTTCCCTCAGCATACGCCTTTGTAGAGGCTATCGTGGTCGTGCGTAGTATCTTTCTGCGACGCTGTGGACCTACTGACCACCATGCACATGCGCATCTCAGACCCCCCTGGGCGCATTATCCGTCGTCATTTGTGCTATTCTCTCTTCAATTTTCTTACAAGAAAAACTCACATTCTTCGGCTGGCTCGGATGTGGGCTATGTATTGTACGTACCTTTACTCAATGTGCTGCGCGCGCGCGCGGACTTCGCATTCAACCATTTCAACCAACTTCCCCATTTGATTTGTAGATTGGCTCTGTAATCATTGCGCTCAATGGTACGAATCTCACAAGCGTCTTTGGACCTTGTCAATCTCAACGCTAATATTACCCTAGGTCCGTCAGAAAACTCTGTCGGCCAAATCAAAGACTTCGAAAAGCTATTCCTTGCGCCGGGATTTCTATCATATGCCTCTGTACTCATCGCCACAGCACTTGCGATTATATTTTACTTTGCTCCTCGATATGGGAAGAAGAGTATGCTGTGGTATATTTTCGTGTGTAGTATGATTGGCGGAATTAGTGTCAGCGTGACGACGGGATTGGGTGCTGCGATCGTCACTACTGCAGAGGGTGATAATCAGGTATGTTTCGAAAAATATCGTGACGGTGCTGGAACACTAAAGGGTGATTCATAAAGTTCAAATACTGGTTCATCTACTTCCTCATGGGATTTGTTGCTATTACCCTCAGTTCGTCCGCAACATCAGATTATCCGTTCGTGAATTGATGAATGTGTTTGTAGTAACGGAGGTGTACTATCTGAATGTTGCCCTGGCGCTTTTCAACACTGCGATGGGTGTGTAGCTTCTGTAATGCGATTGAGCTTCCTACTGACTTTTTCCAGTTACACCCACTTATTACGTCATATGTAAGTCTGTTCTACCATTTTGAGCCAGTTTTAATATTTCTGTCTTACTTT
The DNA here is from genome assembly GCA_027886305.1 of Lentinula aff. lateritia. Classification (NCBI taxonomy): domain Eukaryota; kingdom Fungi; phylum Basidiomycota; class Agaricomycetes; order Agaricales; family Omphalotaceae; genus Lentinula; species Lentinula aff. lateritia. Next base: position 19,022 of record MU795450.1, on the reverse strand, counting down.
CAGTTACCTTTTTCTCTATTTTAACGACAATTGTAAGGTCGATCCCGCATCTTTCCTTATGCGTCCATTGAACCTTTCTCAGGTACTCTTCCAAGGACTCTCCGCCTCGGTTTCATCGATTATTACCCTTGTCATGGGCTTCCTTGTCATTTGTTTCGGCATAACCATCCTTCAAATGTCCAAAGTTGACCCAGAAAACCTCACTAAACTTGACCGCCGATCCACTATTCTCCTCCAAGCTTCTCGTGAACACACTGCTGGCTTCGACGAGAAAGATGTGTTGGCCGTTGAAGATCCAGGTATGGATACTCTCAGAGGGTCGTTCGGCGCTGTTGGCAGTATCATTCGAGCCCGGAGCGCAAGGAGAATGAGCCAGAGCCGTGGAGGAAGTCGACCAGGCTCGTATAGCACCAGACCGGCTGGTGCAATGGCACCGTATGATCCTCCTCGTGGTCAGGCGTGGCTTTCTCCTAGAAACAGCACAAACACAGAATATCTTGGTGGTCTCAAGCGGCATCAACTGTATGATGCCCCGGTACCTCCAGGCTCACCTTCACTCACGGGCGCCACACGCGGAGACGACGCTTCATCGATCAGCAGCGCAGGTAGAGATTCGCAGATGATGAACAAACGTCCAACGATCAAATTTGATACTCAGGATGTCGTGCATCAATATCATCCGACTGGACAAACGCCGGGAGGTACAAGGGGTGATCCTACAGCTATTCACGGTCATCGAGCGACGGCAACGTCTCCTGGGATTCCTGGATTGCCGGGACACCACAATGACATAAATCCGCTTTCTATACCTCCTTCACCCAGCGCAGCCTCTGGATCGAGAGATCTTTTATCTGAAAGCCCGACAGATACCGAAGGCCCCTCAGCGTCTACGCTTTCACAAATCATTTCTCTACCTCCTCTCCCCCCACGATCGCCTGGACATGAGACTATACCCTATAGCGCTCCGCCGACGTCCATCCTGCCCCGCCTCCGCCAAGGCAGAAAGGACTCGAGAGACTTATTCAATGATACGCCAAGCACCACAACGTTACTGTCCTTTCCGAGCGTGACGGATTCGGCGAGAAGCTGGGACGGGGACGAAGAGTCAAGTCATTCGAGTACAACGAGAGGAAGGACAGCGAGGAAGTACCCCAAAGGAGATAAAGAGACAGATCGGGAGGAGAGCGTCAGTTTGTGGCAGAGGGATGGGGATAGTGTAGACGGGGATGGGGACGAGACTGATATGGCACCACATGGAGGTATACGGCTGGTTACCTCTAAGGGGGGAGGTAGTAAATTCTGAGTTGGTGCGCTCGAATGGTACATAATGAACGATGAGGACTGAAGAGTACATATGAGTGTAAATATGTATGTGACGACTGTTGATTTACCCTGGGACTTTATTTGATTTATTACTCGATGACTTTTTTTTCGTTCTTACTCACCCATTGCCTACAGATATGTACTGCTAATATAATGCAGATTGTATTCACTTACCACTTCCACAAGTCCAGAATCTATGGATGTCCCTCGATGACCATGTGGTTCACTAGAAAACGAAAAGTAACGATCATGAGTCAATCGCGGTCACCGCGGTCAGAAGTGGAACCGGCCAAAAGTAGAACCGGCCGGCGGGTGCCGAGAAATTTCATCGATGTCAATTTTTCGAGGTAAATCCGCCCTTCTTAGGATTTCACTACGTGTACCAATTCCCTAGCAAAACGTTGGAATATTTCTCTGTGGTCGTCTACAGCGTACGACCTCAGAGATCTTCTGCGGCACCATTTCTGATCAGGCGAGAAATAGCGATCTTCGCTTGTTAACCCTCGAGTTAGTCCTTTCGTCTTTCCTGCTCACTCAACAAATGAAAATAATGGCCTGTTAATCTTATCTAGGTGGGTATCTGTCAAAGGTATGCTCACAGACTCTGCCCAGTCAATAACAGCTCTAAATCTTCGTTCACATTGCAGGCGAACCTCCCTAACAGGACTATTAAAATCCGTATTTGTCAACCACATCAACTCATTTCTCTTTACGTCCTTCACACTCGACACCTACGTCGTCACCCTCAAGCTATATCCTCGCTAAACAGGGAGCGAGGAACCCACATCTACTGACACTACCCTAAATTTGCCGTCCTCCTCCGCCCGGATCGTCACTGACCGTGGCGGTTAAGGTTCGGTACTTCGGACCTCATCGAACTCAGCATCCAAAGATTACCTTCCATACACTCCTCAGCCATAGACTCGCCATCGAACTCCTCACCCGGACAGACTGAAGTTGGAATGTCACAAGTAGAGATCCTCCACGCCACTTTCAGTCCTATCGACCATGACATCTCTCGTCCTGAAAATCCGTCATTTTTCCATGACCTCGAAAACGTGACGCGTGCTAATACAAACGCACTAGTTCACGATATTCTATCATCCCCTTCCCCACTACGCCTCAACACAGAGACAGCTGAATCTCCACACCATGAGGAAAATTTGTTCCCCTCACTACCTCCTGTACACATCGGGCATCCTGAAATTCATCTTCGGAATGGTGTCATGAATGCTTCTATGATGGCCAACGACGGCGAGCCTGATGCCGAAAAGGCCTTCTTTGTGGCCGACCTTAGCCAAGTCTTTAGACAGCATCAACGCTGGGTATCCTGTTTACCGGAGATAACTCCTTACTACGGTTTGTCGATCCACTCATTAAACATTGTTCGCTTCAACTGATCTATCTATCAGCTGTAAAATGCAATCCAGATCCATATGTTTTACGTCTTCTCGCCGCCTTGGGCACCGGTTTTGACTGTGCTTCCAATGGGGAAATTTCTAGAGTTCTCAGCATCGGCGGTGTTGAACCTAGCCGTATCATCTTCGCTAATCCTTGTAAAGCGAATTCATTCATACGCAATGCCGGCAAGCTGGGCGTCGACACTATGACCTTCGATAACATAGACGAACTTTACAAAGTTGCTCGCACCCACCCACGAGCCAAACTAGTCGTCCGTATCCTTACAGACGACACGAAAAGTTTGTGTCAATTGGGTCTCAAATATGGCGCTCCGCTTGTTACAGTTCCTGCTTTGCTTACCAAAGCCAGGGAACTCAACCTTGATGTCGTAGGCGTCAGCTTTCACGTCGGCAGTGGATGTTACGATCCGACTGTATATTCGGATGCTATCGCTAGGGCCCGATATACCTTTGACATGGCGAAAGAAGCCGGGTTTTCGTTCACCCTCCTCGATGTAGGTGGGGGTTTTGAAGATGCATCATTTGAACAGGCTGCGTCAGTCCTGAAGGATGCTATTGAAGAGCATTTCCCCGATCGAAGAAACATCAGAGTTATCGCGGAGCCTGGGAGGTTCTACGTGTCCAAAGCCTTCAGCCTAGCCGCGAACATCATCGCGCGTAGAGCTCCCTTTTCCGATTCCGCCGAGATGACAACTGGAAACAATCAGCCCTCTATAATGTGTGAGTCTTATGTTTTATGCCTTTTTCGTGACCTCTCTTTAATATATATTGGCAGACTACATTAACGACGGCGTATACGGGGCTTTCAACTGCATTCTTTTCGATCATCAAGTTGTTCATCCCTACGTCTTATCGATGAATGGCTCATTCCATGTCCCTTCTTCGGAGCCGGTGTGCACTAGCAGCGTGTGGGGTCCAACCTGTGATTCCATTGACTGCGTTTGTCCGAACACTGAGCTCCCTACAGGGCTTCGGGTCGGGGATTGGCTAGCGTTTGACAACATGGGGGCGTACACTGTCTGCGCGGCCAGCCAGTTCAACGGATTTGAAGTAAGCAATGTGGTCTATACTCTAGGCAGTGGAGTTGTTGCCACTGAAGTGCGAAGCAAGTTAGTAGCTTTTGCCGTAGAAGCTTGTGGACGCTGATATACATTTATTGAATCTCGAATGCTGGGTTTATATGTTTATACTATATAACACCTCCTTTGAATCTTGTTTTATTCCGTGATATCCATGATAGAAGCTCAGATACTTTCTCCCATTTAGAAGGGCACAGTGACCAAAAAATAGATCTGCTCGTTATAATATGTAATCGAAAAGTCGTATGTAGTGATCTCGGCCCGACGTGGCCGCATCTATATCGTCGGGGAACCACGATGGACGAACGACTGCAGCTAGTTGCTTCCACAGCTCTCTTGTCACTATTCACCTCTGGTGGTGTAACTACGCCAATTGCCTCTAAATCACTTCTTATCAAAGTCATAACATGTAAACACTCTCTAGTGGACTTTCCCCGTTTCCGCCTTACAGACTTGGCCAAATTCGAAGCAACTCTTGAGAGCTTGGCACACAATTGGCCTGGTCCAGGGGACCCAGTTTCTCTCCGCCTTGTACGCGAAGATGGCCATCTTTTAGTAATGGATGTCATACTACCCAGTGGTATATCCACTACTGCTCGTGGACTGGACTTTAACCCAAAGAATACACGAAAACGCAAGAGAATTATCGATGAGGAAGCCGACTCGGCTGCTGGGAGTGAGCCAGAGGAAGAGGAAGATGAGGAAGAGGATATTGGAAGGTATAAACAGAGCGGATTGGCTGGATTCAGCAAACAGCAACGAGAGGTTTACAAACTCGTCCAGCAACCCACTGCGAAAGGAAAACTACTTGCTGAAGAGGTCAGTTGTTAATGAACCGAATTTTTTCAGCACAACTTGACTGCTTATCCAGTTTGCTTCAGACCATGCATTCGAACCAATATGTACACATGTCACCAAAATCGAGTGTGCCAAATCTCGTGCTGGTTCTATTTGTGACCGGGTTCACTTTCGTCCTCTTCTCCGTCCTCATACAGACCCTAGCCTTGGGCATTGTTCATATCTCAACACATGTTATTCTGAACCAACTTATGCTCAGTCACCATCTATTCCGCCGTTTCCTTCTACATCTCATTCCGCGACTCCGTATGGCGCTTCGCTTCCTCCCGGTGCACGTGGACCAACGTCTCTTCCTTCTGGATTAGGCGCAGGTGGAAGAGGGAAAGAAAAGGCGCCGTGTAGATATCTACACTACGAAATTGATTGGGATGGCGGCGATGGGGATAATGTACAGCAGGCTTCAAGGATGATAAAAAGATCACAGCATAAGTTGGGCATTGGGCTTGGTCCTACTGGCAAACGTACTCCTATGGTCTGTGCCATACTCGCTTACTGCTCATCATTCTCATCGGCCATCTAGCTTCCACCACAATGGATCAACTGCGACTTGCGAAGATTCGACTATTCTGTACTAGGCAAATTCCATGTAATCATGGCCGATCCGCCTTGGGATATACATATGAGTGTTAGTGCCAATCTTTTTTGGCTCTTCATTACTCTTCATTGAACACTCTTTGTATAGCTTCCGTACGGTACCCTAACCGACGACGAAATGCGTGCTATGCCCATACCTACCCTTCAAGACGAAGGGTTTCTTTTCCTCTGGGTCACTGGACGAGCAATGGAAGTCGGTCGCGAGTGTCTCCGCGTATGGGGCTACACCCGTATAGACGAAGTCATCTGGCTCAAAACAAATCAACTTCAGCGCGTCATACGTACGGGACGCACAGGTCATTGGCTTAATCATACCAAGGAACATATGCTCGTAGGGGTCAAGACGCAGTATCGGATCAACCCTCAGACGGGGGAGAATGAGCCCATTGATCCACCCGTATTGCCCAAGTGGGCCAATAAAGGGCTCGATGTAGATGTTATAGTAAGTGAGGTAAGAGAGACGAGTCGGAAGCCGGAGGAAGTATATGGGTTGATTGAAAGGATGTGTCCTGGCGGACGGAAAGTGGAAATTTTCGGGAGGAGACATAATGTTCGACCAGGGTGGGTATTTTTCGCAACTATTGTTTTCATTTCTGCGCTTCCTGATGCCTGCCATTTTCTCTTCAGGTGGCTCACTCTAGGTAACCAACTCGGACCAGATCAGATCCACGAAGAGGAATTGGCGAAGAGGATAAAAGCTAAGTGAGTTCCAAAATCAAAATTCCATCATCGAATATGTTGCACATTGTCTCCTCGTCCTTGTTTCTTGTGCCGCCAATGGCTTACTCGCTCGCTCGCCGCATAGGTACCCTGACCGACCCATTGGCCTACCGAACTCGAACTGAAGAAATCGTTCTCTTTTCCGAATGCGAACTTTTAACGGTATATCATCAATCTTGTTTGTTTAATAGGACGTTCGTCAGAACGGATGTCTGTACGATATGCGTTAGGTTTCGACATACAATCATATCGTTTTGGATCACCATCGTCTCCTGTGTACTACTAAGGGAGGCGTTTATGCATTGTCCGCTGCTCAAATGATTGTGGACCTTCCGCCTTTGTCGGACTCATCCTTGATAATCTCATGCATTTCGCTAACCTGAGAAGCCGCAACGTTCAAAAACGCAACACAGCTGGATTGTGCAATTGAGAATAATTTCCCTAAACAAGAAACACATCATAGGAGCCCCTAAAATGATAGCATTAAACTTTGTACGTGGTACATACTACCTTCCTTGTGCTTCAGGGTCAATTCAACTTGACAAACACTCGTAGATACGTGGATATAAACAATGTGATAGCATATGCAACTTCACAAGATGACATGGGATGAAATGAACTGGGTCAAAGGTATGTAGTAGCAAGAAAGGTTTTAGGTAATAGCAAGAAAGGTAGCAGTAAGAAAGGTACATATTTCGGACACGGAGTCAGCAAGAGAATATCGGAAAACATAATGAGTTAGTCGTCGAAAAACCCAGGCTCGACCATCCTAGTAAGGTCTAAATCGGAGTCTTCTCTGCACTCACACTCCTCTAACTCTCCACCTGAACATTCATCACAGATTCCTCCATTACATCTAGGACACATATCCACCAGGTGCCCCTCACAGAAGATTCCACCACAAATTCCACACTTGTTCTGACACTCACTTGACGTGCAACCCTCTTGCGTGCTGCAACAGCCCCTGCACATGATTTGATTGCAATCTCCACAGTAACATCCTTCTCCCTTAGATGCGCATTGGGAGCAGAGTCCACAGGAGCAACCCATACATATATCTCCCAAGTGCTTCTCACAGAAAACGCTGGAACAATCCCCACACCGCTTCAACTTGCTCTTTCCCGACGCCATCGTTTCCTTCCACTTTGTGACACAAACCCGGCACAGTAACCCACGATTGCAAGATTTTTCGGCGCAGCCTGTGGTGAGGTTGAGACCGTATTCCCGTTTGAAAACGTCCTTTTTCGGAGCCTTGGGTGTCCTGTTCTGCTTCTCTTGGCACTTCTTACAAATCTCGCTTGCTCCACACTGGTCGCACTTTTTCGAAGTAGACGATCTGCATTCGGTGCAGTACGACTTTCCACAGGAAGAACAATCCCAAATCGGAGTACCGCCGCTAGAGCACGCACAGGAGTCACAAATCCAGGCTGGGTGGTTTCCAATACATTTCTTGTCTCCCTTGGGAGAGCAGTCGGGACATATGAGACGGGACGCAGACCAGCAATTGAAATCATTGGAGCAGAGGCGCCAAATAGAGGCAGGAAGGCACGTAGAGCACGGAGCTAAACGAGGGGGATGTCGCGGCTGTGTATCCATTTTCTGTTTCTTTGAAGGAGGCTCTCCACGGTCGACCATTAAATCGTTTGTAGAGAGTGTGGCGCGGACCACTTTCGCAACATCGACCGGCTCCCCGGTGCATTCCTTCTGGCAAATGTCTTTGCAAAGGATTCGGTTACATCCGTCGACTAGACACGGTCTCAATCTGAGCTCGTCCCCACTTCCATTGCAAGGTCTACAATAAACTTTTGACTTATGCTCAGAGCAAGTTGTAGCCTCGTCCAATTTCCAAGCTATCAAAATATAGTAAGTTCGAACCTCAGCGTGATAGTAAAGCTCGTGTATTCTATACCTATCAAAATATAGTAAGTTCGAACTACAGGCATTGTAAGCACCGAAAATATCGAACACAATAAATATAATAACTCACCCTCAGCGTGATAGTAAAGCTGAGGGTGTTCAAGGATAAACTCTGTATATAAGTAAAAATGATACCCATATCTACTGTCCATCGGGTTGAGAAGTTCCGTCGAGGGGTAAAACAGTTATCGGAAACATATGGACTAAGATAACAAACCTAAAACAGTGTATGTATTAAACGGTTATCGGAAACATATAGATAACAAACCTAAAACAGTGTATGTATTTGAGATTCGTACTCATCCGGGACTCGTAAGAACTGCTTTGGCCGATGGTGTAATCGTCCAATACTCCCGTAGTCCCAGTTGGGAACTAATTTTCAAGACGGAGTAGAGATACCTGCCTTTGATGGAGGGTAGATCCAAGAGATTTAGTGAGGATATCAGCGAGGTTGTCTTCAGACGGAATATACTCAATCACAACCTCTCCCCTTTCTACAGCATCCCGGAGAAAGTGGTATCTGACGTCGATGTGTTTAACACGCGAATGAAATTTCGGGTTCTCAGAGATAGCAATAGCCCCCTGATTGTCGCATTTGATGAGGAGAGGTCGAGGGACATCGTGTCCTAATTCAGCGAGGAAAGAGTGGACCCATTTGGCCTGCTGGACAGCTTTAGCTAAAGCTATGTATTCGGCCTCAGTAGTCGAGAGGGCCACCACGTCCTGACGTTTCGACATCCAGAAGGTAGGACCTCCTGCCATTACAGTCATAACGCCCGAAGTAGACCTGCGCGAATCGATGCAAGAAGCATAGTCCGCATCTGCATATGTAACGGGTGACAATCCTTCTCGTGTATCCCGAGTATAAGTGATTCCCAGCTCCTTAGATCCACTAATATAATGTACAAGGTGCATGAGGCTCTGCCAATGAACCTTTCTCGGATCATGAGCGAATCGACTAAGAACATTCGCTGCGTGGGCAACGTCAGGACGGCACGCTGCAGCTCTGAACTGGATTGCTCCAAGAATTTCTCGGTATGGTTTCTCGCGCATGAAATTGATATCGTCAATGGTAGGGGAAGCGGGATCGAGAGATAGATTTGCACCGGAAGGGAGAGGAGTGGATTTCGGTTTGATGTCTTGGAGTCTGTGGTGGTTGAGAAGGTTTTCCCAGTATGCAGGCATGGATAGAGTGGCCGTTCCCTTCTCTCGGTCGTGGGTAAGCTTCATACCTAGCGCAAATTGAACGCTGTCAGTTTCCTTTATTCGGTACCTAGACCCAATCTCCCTTTTTGCCTTCTCCATCTCCTCGATGGACGAGGAACCTCCAAGTGTGTCATCAGTATATGTACCTGTCATTGTCTCCCCTGTCCCAGATACCCGACTCCTAACGCATTGGTCGGCTTGAGAACGAGAGTATCCCAATTCCTTGTATGTTTTATCGAGTGTCCTCCACCAGTTTCTCCCAGCCTGCATCATACCGTAGATCAACTTCTGAATCCTCATTACCTTCCCCGTACCTTTCCCCGGAAATCCTTCAGGAGGCCAGGCATAGATCTCCTCATCAAGTTCGGCATTAAGATAAGCGGATGCAAAGTCAATTTGCCATATGTGATAGCCCAACGTGACCCAAAGAGCGATGAGAATCCGAAGAGATTCAAAGCAAAGTACAGCAGCAAAGGTCTGGTAATAGTCCCTTCCTTCTTCCTGGGTTTTCCCGTTCACCACTAGTCTAGCCTTTTCCTCGACGATATTTCCGTTTCCATCAAATTTATGCGCCAAAACCCAGAGAGGAACCAATATGGTGGCTCCAACCGGGGGGTCTTGCAACGGTCCAAAGACTCCAAACTCCCTCATGCATTGAATCTCCTTATCTATAGCTGGAGACCATCGCTCCGGGTCCTCCATAGCCTTGGAGTAGCTCTTGGGAACTGGAGTTATGCCTACAGCCATAAGTGCTGTGTTGAATTCCGCGGTGACTTCATCAAAGCTTTCAATGACAGTGGCTAGATTTGCATGAGGCAGAGTCTCTAAGGTTTGTATAGACGTAGAAGAAGATGGTGAGGGGTTAAGCCGAGTAGAGCGTCGAAGAGGTATGTTTGGATCCGGCCTGAATCTGGTTCGAGTCCGACGTGTAGAGACTTCAGTGGGCGTATTTTGTGAAATCATGTCGGACTTTTCCGGGAGTGTGGCGTCCGAGGCTTCTGTGGTGTCCGAGGCAACTGTGGCATTAGGTGGAAATAATTGATCGTTGTCATCATTTCCATGATCTTCTTCTTTCTCCCCTCTGCCTGGTGTCAAAGTTCGCTGAGGCAAGCCTTCTCCGAACACGACATCTCTACTTGTAATAACTCTCCCACCCGGCATGTACAATAAGTACACCCCACGTTCCCCATATCCTACCATTTTCCCTTCTTGCGCTCGCACGTCGGTCTTGCCGAGTGTACCATCGACAATAGTAGCCCACCCTCGAGCACCAAAAGGACGGAGGTGTGAAATATCCTGGCGGATTCCCCAGAAGACCTCAGCAGGGATACGGAGACCGTTTCGAGTCGATGGCAGGAGATTTTCTGTGTAAACCACGTAGGCTGCTGCCATAGCCCAGAGGCTATCAGGGAGCTGAGACTCGTGTAGTATAGTACGGACTTTCGCAAAGGTAACACCGTGTTTACGCTCGGCCACACTGTTTGCTGACGATGAGTATGCAGGAGTTTGTTCTAGGCGAATACCATGTGCATCGGCCCATGTACTCCATTTCTCATTGATAAATTCCCTTCCACCGTCAACCCGTACACACCTCAGCTTCTCCCCTGTTTGATTTTCGGCAAACACCCGGTATTTATCCATGGCTGCCAGTGTAGTTTCAGCCTCTTTGTTCGCCAGGTAGTAGTCTCTCGTAAACGCGGAGTGACCATCGACAATAGGAAGCGAATAGTAGAACCCTCCTCTCAACATAGTACGCATCGGTCCCGTGAGGTCAAGATGCACTCGTTCGAGTACCCTCTTCTCCACTAGGACGCGAGCATCAAAGGGTCTCCTTATTGCACTCCCAAGAAGGCATCGATGCCAGGTACTCAGATCGACTGGATGGTGAAGGGATCGGGATTCCGCGGTGAGTCCCTTTGAGTTTACTTCTTCCAATCGGTAAAGTCCTCCTGACCCTATACCTGTCAAGAAGTGAGTTCCTTCTGGTGAGAAAAACTTCGCCCGCCCATTCCCAAAGTGAATCTGGTATCCACGTTCATCTAGTCGGGCTATGGAGATGAGGTCTGACGTGATGCTGGGGCAATGAAGTGCGCCTTCGAAGATAAGTGTAACCGCCTTTCCATTTTCTAATACCGTCTTCTTAGCTCTTCCGAACCCCTTTATGACCAGACCTGTGGATTGTTCTGAGGACTGGCCCACTCGGTCGCATTCGGTGTATATAATGAAGTCGTCCCAGTTTCGAAAGAAATGGTCTGTAGCCCCCGAGTCTGCATATAGTTCGCCTGCATTTCGAGATGCTTCCAATGCGGTCATTGCATAGTGCATCGTAGGTTCCCCGATGGCCATGGACAAAGACGACGGAGTAGTAGGACCTATGGTATCGTCTCTCTTTCCTCTCCACCATGATGGGTACTGACCCTCCTTCCCACCACCTTTTCTGAAGCAGTCATCCTTCAGGTGACCGACTCGTCCACAATTATGACATTTCTTATCGCTATTCCCAGATCTCGCCAACTTACTCGCAATCATGGATTCGAGTTGTTCAATTCTCGACATCAGAGCAGCCTGCGGGGAAGTAGGAGCAGCAGCCGAGTGTGCCTGGGAGATGTGATCACCAGCCACGACAGCATTTGGCCGGTTCTCGACTCGAGAATACTGGAATGATATCTGTTGGATGACAGAGGCTGCTGTGGTATATAGCAATGGGTTCGCAGTGATGTTCTGGATGATGTTGTTGAATGCACTGGTCGGGAATGCTGCTATGATGATTTCTCGGAACTGAGCATCTGTGATAGAATTTCCCGCCTCGATAGCGTCCTTTCTGAGTGCGCGGAGCTGGTTTAGGAATTCGTCAATGGGGATGGTCTCACGGAAAGTCAAGGATCGAAGGTTACGCTCTGTGAGCACCTTCCGCATCCCATCTTTCCTAGCAAATTCATTTTCCAGAGCATCTAGAACTTCCTTTACCGTCCTCGCATCCACATCCGGCATCAAAGATGGCAGGTCCTCAACATGCGATTCAACTATGCCTTTGGCTCGATCATTTCGAAAGATCCACTCTTCGAGAGACGGCGTGAGTGAAAAGATAGCAGTAGCTTTGGGTGGGTCAGGTGAAGGAGAGACTGTTGTAGTAGTTGAGTCGGTGGTTGGCGTGCGAGCCGGGGGGGATATGGTAATAATAATCGGAGGCGGTTTGGATATAGTCCCATCGGTATAACCGAGAAGACCTTGGGTCTTTAGTGAGTTCACAATCCTTCGTTTGACAGGAGTCCAGCTGACTTTAACCCCTCCGTCAAATTTCAGATCTGCAGAGACCTCAGGGATAGGAGGTGGAACAGCACCATTACTGGCCATGTTTCAAGTCTCAAGATGTAAGGATGTGGAGAACAGATTTTTGAGCTTTCAGAAACGTAAGGAGGTATGAGATCAATCGTCGTAGGTCTAACAGCGGCGGGGCCCATAACCTATCAAAATATAGTAAGTTCGAACCTCAGCGTGATAGTAAAGCTCGTGTATTCTATACCTATCAAAATATAGTAAGTTCGAACTACAGGCATTGTAAGCACCGAAAATATCGAACACTGAAAGTTGAAACAACATACTATGTACGCACCATGATACCTTTCCTATCTTTTTTTGGTAGAGCTGAGAGCTTCTTCGCAACTGCAATGTACGACATATTTTCTGAAGTCTGTGATTCATTCAAAAAGATACTTTCGTCGCTGAAGCAACTAAAACCTACCTTGTGTAAAAAAAAAGGAAAAACAGGTTTTTGTAATGGACGTTCAACCAGATAGATAGATAGATTGTTACACAGCCCCACCACGTTAATGGTGTGGTCCCCTAAATGGAACGGCCGGTCTCAACGAACAAACGACAGCGAGCGCAACCCACAAGGAGAAGGTAGACTGTTGCCCGGGCGTTGAGGCAGAGGAAATAGACAGAGGTACATGAGAGGGTAATAGAGTATATGTAATAGATAGTTAATTGTTCTCGTTAGAACTTTCGTCGTAGCTCCCATCCAAATCTTGGTGTGTAAAGGCCTTCCATATCACAACTACTTCATGAATAAAACGTGCAACCCGTTGTACTGTACTCCAGTTGAATATAAAAGCCTTGAGGTAATACAGAGATTCGAAATTGGTGAAAGTCCGAGTCGTTGGGAGGGGGATGAGCACGGCGATATCAACGAGGAATTCGTCCCTTAAAGTAGTGATCGCGGGAATTGCAGTGCACTGTAAGAGGACGTGTTGTGGGGATTCTGGTTGCAGAGGTGAAAGACAAGCACGACACCGTTTCGACTGGTTTTCACCGAGGTTGAGTGAGTGAGTACAAGCTGGGGAAGAGTGGAAAGTGATGGGTACCATATCCCCACATAGTAGACAGGTGAGTGAGAGCCGGTGATGGGATTTGTATACCTGCGTGAGGTAGTGGCGGAGGGTACGGGTAATGAGTTTGTTGGGTCCTGTCTTCTGTGGTTCAAGGCGATGTTGTAAGAGAGCAAGTCGGTTGCTGTAGTCAATCTCGGTTTGTAAGCACGAATTTGTTTCGGAAGTGATGGACTTGATGAGCGTGAGTATGATTTCCTCGGAGATGTTGGGGAGAGGTGGGAGAGAGAGAGAGCAGCCTGGAAGATGTTGTATCACCCAGTCCAAGTCAGACAGCCAACATGGAATTCCCGAGGCACGCATGTTGTGGTTTTCATGAAGGGCCAGGCTTGCATAGTGATTCCGAGGGAGATTGATGAGGTAGATGAGGTAGCGCAGTGCTAGGATGACTCGCCGAGCACGGATAGGCATGACCCCAGTCTCGGTGAATAGAGGCGTCGTCATGGACCGACGAGAGAGGCCCAGTAAGTGACGAAGGCAAATAAGTTGGACCTGTTCTAACATGGAGATAAGGAGGTTGTCGGTGTCGATAATGACCTCACAGCCATTGATGAGGTGGCAGTCGACAAGGGCAGAGTAAAGTTGCTTTGCAATGGAAGGGTCGAGTCGTTGATGCCCAATGATGAGCTCGCAACCGGTGATGCCTCCGGCAGCTGTAACAGCTGCATCGCATTTGGTAGTGTAGTGAGCTGCAAAGAGGTGGCGGTGTGATGATTGAAACTGTATGCCCACATAGCATACGGCATCCTTGAACGGTAGGGTGGAACCAGCTAGCCGCAGGGTGGGTAGGGTGGGAGGTAGGTGACCAAACAGCATAACCCAGGATTTACCCGTGCTAACAGTGAGGTTGTCGTTGTGGCAATAGTCTTCGAAGGTAGTGAGGTGGCGTTGGAGGCTGAGGGCCGACCGGGTGATGAGAACCATGTCATCGGCATGTTCGAGGTGTGAGATGACAACTCCAAGGAGCTCAAGGTCATTAGGGTCATGCCAGAGATGGAAAGTGGATAGGAAGATGTTCCAGAGTGTTGGAGAGGAAGGGTCCCCCATGAGTACACCACACATTGCCTGGAAATAGGCAGACAGGCTTCCATCGTGTGAGATCACATATGTCATCCATTTGTAGAGCGAACGGAGCCAGTCAAAGTATCGACCGGTGAGTCCTAAACTGGCAAGCTTAATCCATAGAGAGCTCTGATTTGTGGAGGGGAAAGCATTAGATATATCCACAAACGCAGCGAAGAGGGTGTTCCGAGATGCACGTGCTTTCTCAATGAGGGTGCGCAGAATGAAGGCATTATTATTAGTACGATATCCTGATCGAAAACCGTTCTGCGAGGGGGGAATGACTTGAGCTTGTTCCAGAGCATGACTGAGTTTGAGGTGAATGAGCAGGGAAGCAAATTTCAGGACACAGCTCTCGAGTGCAATTGCACGGTAGTTGTTTGCGTCTGATGGGTCCTTCCCTGGCTTGGGTACGGCAATAATTATAGCAATAAGCCAAGAGGACGGAAACTCATTGCAATGGAAGGCTCTAGAGAATAATGAGGCAAAGAGGTTGTTAGGAATCCCCATCAGTTGGGAATAAGTTGCCGCATCCACCCCCATGGCATCAGAGTGAGTGGTACATTTGAGGTAGGCCTTAACGGAACCGACATCACGTTCCGTAATGGCAAGGTTGAAGTCGGGATGGGAGGATTGGGGGGATGGGAAGGGGATCTCATTTGCCGATGCATCCAGCTGTTCTAATATTTTAGGGTCAAATGAAGTTGATATAGTGTTGGGTGGATTCATGCGAGGAATGAAGCAGTCGGTGAGTTGAGAGATGGTGACCTTCGGAGTAGTTCGATCAGGTTTGCGTAGTGACTTGTAATGATTCCAAAAGGCAGCACCACCTGCCTCGGCGGTGTTACGTAGTTTCAGCAGTGCTTTATCTTCAAGTAGCCGTCGATAGAAACAGCGGCGGTGGCCAACAGAGAATTCATCAGTGAGGATGCATTGAGAGTTGGGGAGATTTAGATGGGATCGGGGATCAGGTAGCAGCGTGGAAACTTTTGGGATAAAAGTAGGGTGAGCGGGGTGAAAAGTGGGTGGGGAGGGTAGTGCAATGAGGTCAAGGTCAGAGAAGGGAGTGGGTGAAGGGAGCGAGGCACCCTGTTTGGCAAGCAAATCGGCAGCGTCATTGTGAGCATTCCCAGTATGAGACTGAACATGGGTGAGTACAATTGTGGAAGGGCGGGACGCAATCCACGATGTGATTACTTTCAGGAGATCACCATTGGGGCAGTCCCAGTTGCATTGATAGTTGTCCCCGGCACCATAGACAATAGACTGAATTGTATAAGTAGAGTCCGAGAAGAGTTCCAGGCGGCGAGTAGATGTTGAGTGCTGAATAGCTGCCAAAATAGCATAAAGTTCTGCTCGGTTGTTTCGTTGGGGTCCCACAATGCGCGCGGCGAGGTTGTGAGGGTTGTTGGGACCATAATACACACCCAAACCAGCGCGTGCAGAGGCGGAGTTAGCTGCTAGGCATGAGCCATCTGTATAGATTTTCAGAGGTTGGGTGTATACATTTGGTTGAGCATGGCCATAGACTTGGAGCAGGAGGTCTGTGAGAGTAAGGGGGTCGGCCGATAAGATCTGCGCCTGGAGGAGATCAATGCCAGAGGTACAGGGGGTGAAGATTTGTGGTCGGCGACGAGGTGCCGCAGTTTGTAGGTGTGGTTGGGGCCCTGGGAGAATGAAGTCCCAGTAGAGATAGGCATGGTCCGACCATTTGGTCTCCAAACTTGTAGCGAAGTCAGAAATGAAGTAGCAGGTGAGGGATGAGGATAAGAGGTAGTCAATAACTGAGGGGAGAGTGATAAGTTGACCAAGGCTGTTGCGACATTTTTGAAAAGAGGTCCAGCTATTGTTGGGATCAGGTGAAGTGGGGGCGGTCTGAATAGTGAGTTCAAGTTCTGCACACAGCTGTAATAGGCGACGACTGCGTGTGGAAACCACAGAGTCAGGCGAGAATCGGGTGGGGTGGGTAGGGTAGGGGAGGACACAGCCCGTTCGGGCATTGAGATCACCGGCGACAACAAATGGGATATCCAGGGTGACTGCGAGGCGAATGCATTGAGCCAGAGAGTCCCAGGGATGGAGCTCTGACCATTCTGTCCAGTCAGTACGAGAAGATTCAGGGAGAATGTATACATTGAAGAAGACCACTGCATTGATTTCCACTGCCAGGATATCTGGGCCACAGAGGTCAAGCCTAACCTGACATTGAAGGCCATCACGGACTAGCATAGCTACCCCACCCCATGGATTCTCAATGTTGGTGTGTAGGGTCCGGCGATTACGTGTGTATGCAGTAAATCCACAGGGACAGTGAATTGTCGAGTGGTGTTGTAGTCGTGTCTCCTGAAGGAGGATAATATCAAATTTATTCATGAGGTCAAGGAACTCAGAGCTGAGGTAGTTAAGAAGGTAACGGCCATTTATATTCCAACATAGACCGCGCATTTTTCGAATTTGTTGGACAGAGGTAGACATAGTTAAGGTAGAAAGGGGAGCAGAGGGAGAAAAGCAAGGAATGGGAGAGGGGAGTGAACAAGGCATGGAAGGTAGTACAGAGGAGGAAGACGAAGGCAGTATAGATGGTGTTACATAAGAATAGGGTACAGTAATGTCCAATGT
This sequence comes from Lentinula aff. lateritia, assembly GCA_027886305.1. NCBI lineage: Eukaryota > Fungi > Basidiomycota > Agaricomycetes > Agaricales > Omphalotaceae > Lentinula > Lentinula aff. lateritia. The sequence goes on along the minus strand of MU795450.1, from coordinate 1,835 downwards.
CGTAGCCAGGAGCACATAATCAGAAGGAGAGGGGGAGAGAAATAGGTTGGAGGAAGTATCGCCAATCCGTTCCACGCCCCCGCACCGCCGTCAATGAGTGCTGTCCCTGTAAGCAATGACATTGGTTAAGCCAGGTACGGAGGTGTGGTGGGTATTCCAAGCGGCGAGGAACTCCTCAATGCCTTCTTTAGAGAAAGTGAGGCAGAGTCAATAGGGACCTAGATGAGTTATATAACCGACCCGTGGTAGCAGCACCCGCGCAGCGGCATCGAAGTCGGTAGACCAGGTGTTGTACATGTCGAAAATGTAGTCAATAGTGGTAGGGAGAGGCTCCCAGTTGGGTGGAAGGTCGATGGTGACGGTGTGAGCAGAGCGAGCATCATAACGATGATGCTTAGGGTCTCTATTGTTGGCATCCACGTCGTCGGCACGTCGTTTACCCGCCTTGATTGAAGAACCAACGGCCGTTTGGGGGGCGCCGACGTTGGTCGATGGGGAGTTGTAGGCAGGGATTGAGGGTCCTGGTTGCATCGTTGAGGGTCCATTCCGCAAGTGGGCCAGCAGGGAGGGTGAGGAAGGTAGAGGGGAAGAAGGAGGGATTTGTGGTGAGTAAGGGGCAGGTTTGGAAGGCGCGAACTTGGGGCGAGAAGGTAGGTGCAGAGGTGAAGGCCCATGAGGGGCAGTGACAGGGGTTGAGGCATTGAGCATGTCCTCCATGGAGGATAGAAGGACGTTGATAGTGTCGATGGCTAGGAGAGAGGTTAGGCGTGTGACAAGGTTCGGTTCTAAGTGATTGAGTTCCATAGAAACAATATTAGTTATTTCCTCCCGAAGAAAATTTGAGATTATCTTGTCCAACTCCGCCCTGGTATCCTTCAGGATCTCGCATCGATGTGTCGCAAGCGCCGAAAGCATTGAAGAATGCATTTCCCCTACCAAGCGTTGAGTTAGCTGTTCCACTCGGACAATGTTAGCCTCCACCCTCAGGATCTGGTTGGAGTTGGTTTCCTTTCCAACCTTCGGTCTCTGTTCCAGCTCAGAAGAGGGAGGGTAGGTGATTGTGCGAGGGACATTGTCCGGATCCTTTGGTTTACGCGTGGTTGATGTGGTACCGGTCTTACGTGCGCGGCGACCTCGAGAAGGAGGGGGTTGGAGACATGCGGGAGTGGGAGCCACCGATGTGCCGCCCGCTGAGGTGAAGGAGTCAGCTGATTGGTTAGCTAGACTCCGACGGGAGGAAGGTAGCGGAGTTGAGAGAGAAGGTGGAGGGGGTTCGTTCACCGCTCGACTGTGCTGAGCACGACGATGCAACATACCACTAAGCTGGAGCATACGGGATGCCAATGCTGCCAGATTGGGTGAAGCAGTGGTTGGACTTCGTGGTCCAGGCTCTTGAGAGGAGCTGTCAGTGATTTGAAATTCGTTGTCTGGAGCAATGTGAGACACATCGTTATCGGTCTCCTCCTCTGAGAGAGTTTGCGAGTCTCCAACCTCGTTAGTAGAGTCCTCATAGTCACCATCGTCGTAGACGAGGGCGTAGTCCTCGTCGTTACCGTTATCCATGGTGGAATTGGGTGAAACTCGAGTGTGGTGTGTTGTAGTGACCGCACCAGTCTGAGAGGCCTCCACGTCGTTGTCAGATTTAGGGAAAAACCACGGGGGACCCAATTAGTGCCGACACCGACGAATTAGTGGAATTTAGAGTACAAGTTAGCAGAGTATAACGTAGGAGCGATGTAGATGTCATGAAGTACGTAGCCCCTATCATTTTCCTTTTCTCACCGTCTCTACGCCCTTATTTGTACGATACATCACTCCATCACTCTCACGTCCCA
>MU795449.1:0-22116 GCA_027886305.1 Lentinula aff. lateritia | reverse complement strand
ATAAGTCCGCAATCTTATCGGGCTTTCATTTTTCGACAGTATCTTATAAGTTTTAGCTAAGCTGCGCAAACTTATTAGTCATTGCATGCAGTGTAAGAGTAAATCCAGTGACCTCATCGAGTCGATCTTCATGGACGCAAAAAGGAAGCGGCTTACGTACTTGACACGTGGAACGCGTCGCGACGCGCCTCGGAACCAGGCGACGAACATTACGACCAGCTCACACTGCCTCCAGCCCTGGGCACCCAATTGTATACGGACTTGACTATTCATTTTTGTGTTCTAGTACTTACACGTCAATCCTGATCTCAACACTCCGTATCTAATCTATCCCAGCGTAGCGCACGTCAGCGTTCTCATCCAACCACTGCAGCCATTTCTTCAGGTAACTTCCTCCATGTATAACTGTCGACGAATCTCCGACTACACACTATCAAGATATGTTAGTCAATGCTGCATCCAAAAAGTACGAAAAGTAATACTTACGAGATGACGCTTAGCTCGAGTCATAGCCACTACATTTACGTTTGTGAGTAACAGAGCAACATGCGATTTACAGGGAGAAGTTCAGCACACCATTCAAACGTCTTTTTTCCTTCAAAAATCCCACTTCTCTCTGTGAACTATTTAAACGGATACAAGTCTTGACGATAGATATGTACGTACCTTGTCGTTACTCCGCACAAGACTGATGACCACAGCATCCTTTTCCCGACCTTGCATACCGTCGACGGTTCCGATTTCTAGTAGCGTCCCGTACAAGGGTCTTAAAAGAGACGTCAACAACGTCACCTGCGCCTGATATCTAGGTGCAGAATTGAGAGGATGGCGAAATGCATGAGGAAACACATACGGAGTAATGACTGCGATACGTTCTGGACCTACGCCCGCTTCAACCTACCAATGCAAGCCCAAAACATTGAATGGACTGCAAAATGTACAAAAACATAGATACAGACCAGACCTTCCACCCATTGCTTCACGACCGTCGCCTCATTTTCGTTACATCGACTTCCTTCGTCGCCATCCCCACCACTCTCACCATCTAATCGCTCAAAGTACTCGCACCCCGCAGTATCGAAGAATGTTATCGGAGTTCCGAGAATCTCCTTCCGCGTTTCCTCGTCGTCTGATGCCTTTGTCGACGTGTGAACGGACTGAGTCTCAGGCAAGTCAAGCAGCAGATGATTTGCAACAGAGGAATGGGAAGTCAGCTTCTTCGAGTAGAGAGTCCGGGATGGAAATGTACAGATTTGATTGTGCATCCTGATACGTATGCATAAGTGACGCTTCTTGACAACGAGTCCAACAACGCACCGGTATTGAACGTTCAACATCCTCTTGATGCCAGATCCGTACATCGACTCCAATCGGTCGAATAAGGTCGTTTCGAGACTGCGGGAAGGGCGCAATATAGGCATCTTGGATCGTGGCTTGTTATTTGCAACAACGGTTTCGGACTTGGAATCATCATCGCTCCCACTGCCAGCGCTTTTTTCTTCTGTGCCGGAATCAGGCGGAGAAGGTGATTTGCTATCTTCAATCGCCATCTCTCCCTTGACATCATCGCCGCTACCATTGCCGGCATTTTCTTCCTCTTTACGAGAATCAGAAGGAGAAGGGGGTATCGGTGTAGCATTCTTCGCCAAATTGGGTTTCACTTTGGACTTTCCACTACTTGTCTTGGTTTGTAATTTGGAACTTGAAGCCGATGAGCCTTTACTCGGTTGCTTCCTGCGTTTGTCCAAGGAGAGAACAGTGGGAGGAAGTTGCATAGGGTCGCCAGCAAGTACGAGTTTCTTCGCTTTGAATATCGGGATCCAGCATACCTACATTAGACGTTGTAAGTTACGAAAAGACCTTATGGGCTTGGCTTACTGCTTCAATGGCTTGAGTTGCCTCATCAATGATAACTACGTCGAATTCCTGGTTTCGTAACTGCCTTCCGCCGGATGAGTGGCATGTAGCGACCACAATCTGGACTGCGAGGTCAATATACTTCATCACACTTCGGGAATGGCAACGCTTCACTTGGGATTCATTAAGTACCGAGCTAACAATTCCTCCTTCGCGCTTTCGATACCTAAAATTGAGGAGTAAAATTCCACAATGAATGCACCCGACAATCGAGAACACTTACTCCTTCCGCAATGCCTTTACTTCTTCCCATAGCTTTTTCCGTTCTGAGCCTTTGACTTTCCCCTTCACGCCCTTCCCCTTGCCGGACAATAATGCCAGCGTCGTTTCTAGTTCAGATTTAACATCTTTCGCCAACGCAGCTTGGTCTGTCCTGGCCGCCTTCATATCTAACGTGGCCTCTAGAATACCTTGGTGTGTCATTACCCGTGCTGGGTGTCCAATACGAGTTACCCTTAGACGTGGGGATTCATCAGAGACAGGAAGAGCAAGAAGGCGTTCAAGGATGTTATCTACGGAAAGGTTAGAGGCGCCACAGACAAGGATCCGTTTCGAGGAGGTGGAGGCTAGTTGGCGAATAATCTCGATGAGAGTATGGGTCTGGGCATAAACGCGGTATGTACGTGCCAGATGATTCACGATGCCTAAGCTCACCTTCCCGGTGCCGGGGGGTCCATGGATACAAGCTACTTCTGGCGATTCCAGACAGAACCTTATGGCTTCTTTCTGGCTGGGATTGAGGAATTCGTCGAAAAACGAGATATCTTCGAGTTTGTTCAGAGGAGAAGGAGGCATCATTCCCATGAGCACCTTGATCAGCGGAGTCAGCTCGGTGTCTTTTTCGCCTTTGATAGTCTTTTCAAGATGTTCAATCGCATGATCCATACTGTGTCGCTGGTTCAATGAAGAATTATCCCGGGATATACCTGAATAACGAGCCCACCGATCATAAGTAACGCTGTTTGCCAGTTTCACAAGACGACAGCGTTCAGGAAGACCGAGATCATCTTCACTATCCACAGCAAGGACAATACGCGTATCAGAGACTTTGTATACCACGCCTTCTACTGTTGAGTCCTTAGTATCGGTGGACGCTTGTCTCTTTGACTTCGTAGTGATATTTGCCTCTATTCGAGCAAGGTCGCCTGTTCTGAAATTTTACGGATGAATAGTCGATTTGAAAAAAAACGACTAGTGGAATCCAAGCTACCTCAGATTATGAGGAGGAAAAGTCGGGTTCGTATGATATGCAGATGGCCTTTCGAGCTCAATTAGGCTGCACTTGACAATTGTCAATACGCCATCAAGTAGGAAGGAACAGGAACACACGTCTTTCCACCTAAACCAATCTTGACTTCGTGTATTCCAAGTCCCAGAAGAGCCAATCCCTTCTGTTCTAGTAGTCTGGGTCCACAATTTGAAAGAAGAAGTGAGCTCCTTTCAACTTCGGCATCTCTTTCTCGAGTTAGAAGCAGTTTTTGCCTATCGATGAATGCGAGGAGCTGAGAATCAGATGAGGCCATTATGGTCAGTTTCAAATTACTAGGCGCCGGTGGGCGGCAATTCCAAGCTCTGCTTTTAATAACCGACTGCCACCTAGCTACATAGGTCATATCCAGACAACAATTCTTTCGCTTTGCTTTTGTTTATCTTACTCGCTCAAGTTAATTTCTATTTTTCGAAATTGTGTTTCCTTTGTTGAGAGATGGCCGACTTTGACTTGAAACGCTGGTGTCAGAGTATCACGCAGGTAAACCTCGTCTCAACCATGCAAATAATATTAAAAAGCGCTAACGTCATACAATTTAGGGCCAAGGAGAGGTTGAACATTTCATTAGACAAGCCTTAGAGAGAGTTCGAGCCCTCGAACGGTCCGTCGACACTCACCATAGAATCGCGAAGAGCTTTGTGACCATGATGGATGACCGCTTATCCGCCATGAATGGTGTGCTATCAGGGTGCCAGGAATGTATAGAGGGGAAGGCCAGAATCACGGCCTCCACTTCAGGAAGAACTGCGTATCAGTTGCTCCAACCCTTGATTCGCCATCTTGAACAACAGGCATCTGCATTGACGGACAGTGTACAAGAAGTGAAACGCCTGGCGGTAGTAGTAGAGCAGCGTCATTCCACCTTAATTCGTGTCTACGCGGTGCAGAAGAAGCAGGATCAGGCAAGAATCAAGAATGCCGAATCGCGCTTGAAAGGAAAGCTCTTAGATATCAGGAAGCCCAAGATAGCAATGGCATATCATAAGCTCGAAGGCTTGGAAACTAAACTAAAGGCCTTCGAAACGGATTGGAAACTTCGGCAGGTTCAGTTCCAGAAATTTGAGGAACTTGTTGACAGAGTTCAAAGTTGTTCAAGAGAGGTGCAGTTTATCTCTTCGTATGAATTGCAACATTCTCACTTTCCTTCAAGTTGATGATACCAGTTGATGTCGAACTATCAGAGCAGTCCACGAATACCAATTAGTGGTTAATTGGCTGCATTAAACCATTGAGGCTCTTTATTACCATCTCCGCACAATCCCTGCTCGATTGCCAGCCGGCTCCAGAGTGACCATAACTATGCAAAACCGGTACCGAAGTACTCCCTCTTTTCAAACGTAAACCACCGTTTCGTGCAGGCCGGAACCCGACAACCTCCTTCACTTCAAATTAGTCTTCTCCTCGCAATTGCGGAGGTATCACTTCGGGAAAAATCTCCAAGGCTCGACGTTTACGTATATAATATCAGGAAATGTCTTTTTAAATTTGACAAGACTGGGACTCACATCAGACGCTTTTAAGAACCTGTAACAATGCATATTTCTTTGAAATACACACCAACTATGACCTGTCGGTATGATATATATGTATGTTTTTTCTAAGTCCTTGATTTGTGCAATCTTATATTACCTATGGCGCGTTCAATATGATCACTTGGCCCAGTTCATATTCCTTCGCCTTCTACATCTTTCTGTGGCCGTTGCAGTTGGTGATTTGCACAGAGGCATCTTGACGAGATGAACCATTTGTTGAATGAATGATACCGCCCAGATTTCAGCAAGTTTAGTGTCGAGGATGAAAGTAGTGAAAGAAACAGTGTTTCGTGCGAAAGGTTTAAGTCCTCGAGAACGAATGAACGCAACTAATTATTCGCTCGATCCTCATCACTATTACATAGACAACTTGAAGAATATCTCATTGAATCCGATTATAGATCCCATTCTGCCATGTGATTGTGACTAAACACAATCTTTCTTCAATGCCTTACACGCGTCTTCTAGTGATCAACCCAAACTCTTCCAAATCTGTGACAGATGGGTTGGAGGAGGTACTCAAACCTCCTCCTCAGACTGAGCTCGCGTTTTACACCGCTCCAAAGAATGCACCTCCCTCGATTAACGATATGATAACTGCAAACTTGACTGCCACAGCGTGTTTCCTAGACATACAGGAGAAGAAGCTTATAGATCAGCATGATGGATTTCTGATCTGCTGTTGTGAGTACTGACCACGATAGAGTTATCATCAAAAGTCGGGATTTACGCTGGATCACAGTCTCTGATCATCCACTGACGCATATGCTTCGTGAAACAACTCCCAAACCCACCATTGGGATTTTTGAAGCGGCAATTACCCAAGCCCTCCTCTTAGGCAAACGCTTTGGTATTGTAACTACGGGATCAGGATATAGCGCGGACATTCATAAAGGCGTTCAATCGATTATGGGTGGTAACTCTCAGAGATTTGCTGGGATAGTGACAACTGGCCTCGGGGTCGTTGAGTTACGAGAAGGTGATCGCCAGAAGATCGAGAGGAATATGAAGGAATATAGCGGTAAGATTGCTCAGAAGGGCGCAGACGTTATCTTGCTCGGATGTGCAGGTATGTGAAAGGTATTTTTATGGTTCTGAATCCAAGATTTCATGTGGTTCGAAGGAATGGCCGGTATGGAATCATTAGTTGTGCAAGGTGCAGCTGAAGCAGAACCTATGGCCAGTCCTATTCGTGTCGTAGATGGAGCTAAAGCCGGTGTAGAGATACTTGCAGGCCTAGTGCGATTCTGCGCACGCTGAACCCTGTGTGGACCGATTTCTGCGCAGAAACAAAAACTCACAGCAAACCTTCAACTTGCATGACTTTGTCCTCTCCAACATCATGCAGCCAAAATTTATGCTGCACTATGAATAAAATTAGTTTCATTAGCCTGCGAATATAAGTACATGAAGGAACCGTTCAGGTAAAGTTTTCACGTTTCCGTCTTCACCCGACTGCCGCTCCCTGAGGCTACTTTGCGTTTGCGGAACAAGCCAGGAGTAGGTGACGTAGAAGGGGGTGGTTTAATAACCTCATCCTTTCCTTTTTCTTCTGTTTCCGTTGTGGTAGATGATTCGGAAAGCTCAGATTTGAATTCAGGTTTTCGAGTTGTGTCGTTATCGTTGTTTGCTGGTTCTGCCAGTGATGAGGCAGTCTCAGTCGCGCGTTTCCATTTAACAGTCGACCATTTGGGTTTATCTTCTTCTTCCTCCTTCTTGACTACCTCCTGGACGTTCTGTTGAGGCTTTGGCTTGGGTTTCAAGCTAATAACACCTGGATCATACACCTCTCCCAACCCAGACCTCAAAGTCTTTTTCCTCAATTTGAAACTGCGTGCATCGTCGTCGTAGTCTGGTGGCTGTTGATCGTCTGCTGCGCGTTTAAGAGGAGTAGTCTTGGATTCAACAACATGCCACTCCCCCGCTACACCCTGGCTCTGCCGCAAAGCCGCCTCTGCAGCTGCATTTTCTACATCTGGATCGACATATCCGAGTGATGCTGGTGAGCTGTAATTCGTGAACGGGTTTGACGGTTTCGAAAATTTCGTTTTCGACGTCTGAGGTGCGGGTTTTTGCACCAAGGTAGACCCTGACGCTTTCGCCAGTCCAGCACCGATATCCTGCGAATAAGCAGCTTGGGCAGCAAGTTCAACTCTTCTCATCTCCCTCTTCTCCTCTTCTCTCTCCTTGCCCTTGTTTTCTCCATCTTTATATATCCCCCGGATATACCGCTCCCGATTCCCTTGGTGTCTTAACCCATTCTCGTGGTGTTGACGCGACGGTGCATCGTCGGCGATGTAAATTTCGCAGTACTTGCAAAAGTATTTCTTTTTAGAGATCCAGTACTCGCTCATGGGTAAGGTCAAGCTGAGGTCAAGTTATCTCACTACGCGGCATCACGGCATATCTGACAACCCGGCAGCGTCGTCCGTCGTCACGATAGGTCACGATTCATGGTCAGACGTTCTGAACCTCGAATTCGCTCTGCACCTGGCGTCCAATTCTAACCAACTTCAAAACTCCGAGAGCCCGAATATGTGGGTAATTCAGGACTTGAACTCTGCACTGCCGCAATGCGGTAAAGTACATAAGTATGTATATTTTACAGCTTTTCTCTACACTCTCCAATCCTCTTCTCATTCCCCAGTCGTCTGTTGATACTAACGCAAGATCATGGTTTTGACGCAGCTACAAGCTCGGAGTGACTCTGAACCTCATTCAGAGTGGGAGGGTGTGTTAGTACATGTGATTCCTCCTGCTGTGAGCGCTATCCATTCGGGTGACTCTCAAAAATTAACACCCAAAGTCCGGTAGATCTCATTACTCCTCTATGGTGCATATACTTATCCCTCCAATTATTCATTCTCTGAAAGCTACATTTTTCATTTTCAGGATGCTATCTCCCTATCTTCGTTGCTTGCATGCTCATCGTATACCGGCGTAAACGCAATGCTTACAAGACCCAGATGTTAGCGATGCTATTACTTACCTTGGCTAGCACTGCATCAGTGATCGTTCAATGCGTGAACCAAGGGAGGGCATTGTTGGCTTTATGGGATTCAGAGGCTGCGTTGAAGGGTGATGCAGGAGAACGCTCGAAAATTGTCCAGAATAATATGACGACAGCGTTAATACATGACTATGCGGTGCTTGGTATATATATCTTCTCGAAGTGCGTTATTGTACAGTTCTCCTGCATCGAATTATCTGTTCATTATCCCAGTGTTATAGCGGACGCCTTGCTGGTCAGTTTGTGTTCCCATTCCAACGAAGCAAACGGAGCAGGCCTGATAGATTTTCTCTCTATTGATCCTCCAATGTGCAGCTTTATCGGTGTTTCATCATTTGGGAGAAAGACATACGCGTGGTGTTACTTCCTGTTCTGGGGTTCTTGTGCAATCTCGGTGATTAATACTATTGGTATACACCAAACTTCTCAATGATCTTTCCCATACAGTTCTAGGGATACTGGGATTATCATACAATGATGAATTCGTGTTTTATTTTTGGATATTGACGATTGTGGAGAATATCGTTCTCACAACACTCATCAGTACGTCTTCACTTTAGCTTTTCCTATCTACTTATTGTCGTGATACACAGCTGGAAGAATCTGGTACATTAATCGCACGTCTGGCGAAATCCTTGGCTCTACGGTAAAGACGAAATATAATATGATTGCTGCCATCATGTACGTACTCTATTGACATGCGCATAACATTCTTCTTGAGACAGTGACCTTTCGCAGCTTGGAATCTGGGTCTGTTTACTCGGCCATTGTGCTTGCAACTTCGATAACATCAATGATTCCCCATGATGCCATATTGGCTTCGTGCATGTTGGCTGCTGCCACGCAAGTTGTTGTAAGTCACTTAGCGGTAATGCTACTGCACCTCTTTTTGATATTTTTGCAACAGGGTATTGCGCCTTGTCTCATTATCATCCGTGTTGCTCTAGACGTCGACACGCGGGACCCACAGCTTGCTTCCATAGCTATCATTACTAGTCATACGGACCCTTCTGAATTGCAGAACAACATACTGGAATCAGAAGATGCACTTTTTCCCAAGAACTTGAAGGAAGACACTGGGGTTCATGAACAAAACCTTCATATTCGAGTCTGGGACCAATATCATAGCCAAAATGGCCAAGGCAAATATAGTGCAATCGTAGATACTGATGATAGCGAAGATTCAAAACTCAACAGTACCAATGCATCATCTACCAGCATGATAGACTCTCATACCTACGTCGACGACATGCCTACACCCAAGCTCACACCGAATGCTCAACAGGTGGAGTTTGCAAGATCGGATACGGCGGTGCTGGGATGGTACTCGCTAGAACCGAGTTCAGCTTCCTAATAGCTCGAAACCTATCACAGAACCATAAATTACATTTACTGGACTTCATATATCAAAAATGTATTCCATAGTGAAAATAATGTCATACTTCTAGCTCTATGTACATATAGCATTTGCCCACGACAACGATTTCACTGGGTTTTCGACTTTCTCCTGCTCATGGGTTCCTCTCCTTTTCCTCGTAGCACATCCCTCATTAACCACTCTCCAAGCACACATATACCACCAGACCACAGCGTAAGCAGGGATGTGATAACGAAAAAGGATATAGTCTGCCCAATCTCGAGCCAGGAGCCTGATTCGTTGAATGTGACAAGTTATTATATTAAGTCTCGAAAAGAGAAATTCAGATGGAAGAGTTACCTGTATCAGTAACTTTGAAGAAGAATGTCAATGTCATTGCTGGAGAATGATAGATATTCAGTCGATGAGTTATCCGTTACGAACCGGACACAGTGCTTACCGTCTGTAACACACAATGCTACGAGGAACAGGGAGAATGGCGGTAGGCCAAGGGAGCGCGTGACTGCTGCTGTAGCAATGGCTAGAATCACGTAGGGCGTGATAATTTTGCATACCTGGACAGAGCAATCAGAAGAAATCTAGCGAAAAATGCTACAAAGCCTACTAAAAGTCCACTCATGAAGAACGGATTAAAAACTGGAACGAGGCGGTACACCGGTGAGAGGTAGAACGATGAGACTGAGGCCACACTGTCAAGGACGTAAAAAGTGTGGAAATACTCAAACGCCGACGCGACTCACTTTCCAGTCCCAAAAAACGCGATTTGAACAAAGAAAAGGAAAAACAACGCAATACGAAGATCGTCTGCTCTAAAACGATATCCTGATAGGGTTTCTTCGCCATCACGAGTGCCATGTACGTCCTCAGCAACTATCCTCGGCCTACTCACAACTCTCTCTACTTCGGCCCAAAGACCCATGACGAACGTATACGACACGAAGAACAAGGTCTCGTCGCTAAGTGAGAGGATGATGAAGAGTGGTGTTAGACCGAGAAGGTAGCGTAAATATAAAACCCGTTTTGCAGCAGGTGCTGTCGCATTGATAGGTAGCACAGGCAAGAAAGTGACAAGGAGGGAAATGACTATGCAAGTGAAAAAGGACATGAAAGTGATTACTAGATGAACATGGCAGCACTCACCCAGTACGGACCATCCTGTAGCCTGGCACCATTTCGGTAATCCTTCTTTTGCTTGAAGACTAAGCACGGAGCTTCGGGTCACCAAGAGAGCAATCAAGATGAGAAGAGACTGAGTAAACGAGAAGGAATTAGAGACAAAAAAGCAAGGAAAGACAATGTAATTTACTTGAGCTCCAACAAGAACGAGCACCGCTTCTTTGTCCAGATGATGGGGAACAAGAATGAGAATTTCTCTCAGGATCATACCACCTACCAGGAGCGCTGCAAGACCCCCTAAAATTCTGCGAAAAAGGGCGGTTGTTTCGACATTGGCATGGAAAGCTACCGTGACGGACATACATATTTCCCAAGTTTTCCTCCTTGTTTACCTTCAACAACGGAAATACAGCAGTTATTAAACAAGAAATTGTCCACCACCACGTTTTCTGCCCTGCGCTAACACGTTTGAGCTGCAAGGAGACAAAAATCAAGACCTCACCGACCCAATGACCTCCGCGATTTCACATCCCATTGCAACAAAGGCCATACGACTCCGATAATGACGAATCCAACGCTCCATATGGACCGATGAGTATATCCGAGTACCATGCAAAATAAAGCGCAACTGACGAGTAGCGCGTTCCTTACAATTCTGAATATTGTGCCTCTGTTCAATCTGAGCAAATTAGAGACGGGCAGCGGATTCGCGGTGATTGTGATGGCCAGTGTGGAAATGGCCCGATTCCAGAAAAAGACCTGCGGCAGACCAGATAGTATTTTGAAGGTGATTGACAAGAGGAACTTTGACTCACGGGGAACCCCAGATACAAATAATAGGTCCATGGTGCACGTTCCATCCAGAACATCCCGCTCATCCCTAGAAGCACGGCGAGACTGAGAAACTGTATTGCTACAGTGGCTATATTGTGGCTTCCGACTTGCTTTGATGACAAGGGAAAGAAAACCCGGGAACCTGCCCACGAGGCCCAGCCCGTATACGCCATGCTCACCATAGCACGAATCAGCGTCCGCTCGTACGTCTGGAGGTAGTGAAGTCCTGCGAGAGCATCAGCGATGAGGCGATCGGAATGATGATTGACTTTTTTATGAATCGAGAACTCCGAAGAATTGCTGAAGATATATTCTTCGAGCATGTCAAGTTCGCGTATATACCGGTCACCCGAAAGAGGAGGAAAGGGTGTGTAAAATAGTTTGTGAGTATGTTTTAACTCTGGTCAGCACTTGTCAATTCTATGCAAAGCAGTAACTATGAAGAACACAAAACAGACCATGCTTTACACGATACTGCTCCAATATTACTTTTGCATTGACAAACTTGACTTGGGCTTTGAACCACTCTCCATCTTGTTTTCTTCCATCTCCACGAACTCTTGAAGCGACTCTAGCTATTTCGGAAGGGTTCAGCAAATCAACAGGCACGACTCCTACACTATTCACTGGCCAGTTAATCCCGAGAAGGGCTGCCATGAGAGGAGCGAGATCTGCTTGGTCGATATCACGGCGATATAAAAGCTCGTTCGAACTGGAACGGAATTCCCATCCTTCCGAGTACGCGTCATGCGAGGAAAAATCAGCGTCAGCTAGAGGACCGCGTAGGCCTTTCCCCCAGACGATATATGGCGTCCTGGTGTATATAAGTACTAGAATGCACCAATAAACTTATCTGTGAGATTTTACCGAGTGTTATCCGGATGGCCGTCCCCATGATTCCCAATGACACTCATTCCATGGTCAGCGGTAAACACAAAACTCGTATCCCCATCGTAACCATAAAATTCTTCAATCATAGCTTCCACTTCGCGAACGATACGATCAACGACTCGAATGTTGTGCATGTATTCTCTTGAGAAGGGACGATATGAGTGACCGGTGGTGTCAAGACCCAGAAGGTGAAGGAAGAAAACAACGCCTGATTGGTGAAGCGATTCTGAGAATGTGTTGTCTCGTAACAGCTCTCGGAGACGTTCAAGAACCCAAAAGTCAAGGGCAGTAGCATCTTTTGTGAAGTCTTCCTCACTCTCATCGTAACACCACTCCCTCACTCTTCCTTCCGCGCTTTTCACGAACATCGGTACAATATCTGGACTCCCAAAGGCCCAAGTTCCACTGCTCCGGTTGAAGACTGAATCAAACTCGACCGGGTTTACCTTCCATCCCTTCGTTACTGCTGATACGTCTTCATACATCCCGGCTATCATGGCTACGTGCCCCGGCCGACTCTCTGTCGGTACACGCGTATGAGAAACACCGTACGCGCCTCGGTTGGAAATTATTGAGTGCAGGTAAGGCGCGACGACTTCAATTCCTTCTGTATCGTTGGAGGGCAGTGCCCCACGAAACCCGTTTGACTCGAAAAGCAAATCTGCGCGTAAACCATCGGCTGAAACGAAAGCTATCACATGTAGTAGTGTGTTAGTTGGGAGAGAACACTCACCGGATATCAATACAACTCTCTTGCTAAGCCCTTTATCATTCACACTTACGTTGAATGCCTGCATCCCATGCACCACCGGACTTGTGAAGTAGCAATCAAATACAGAGTATATGAAGATGAGGTGAAAGACGAAGCCAACAAGCAGAAGAGTATTGAGTGAAGGAAGAGATATGGGTTTTTGCGTCTTTTCTTTCTCCATCGTTGCCATGGACTCGAGTCAAAGATCTATTGTCAGATTTGCCAGCTGCAGTCACTTGAGTAATAGCCTGTATGCAAAAACTGAGCTCATCCACAGAGCGTTGTCGCCGCCGAGGACAGGGAATCTTGACGCCCACACGTTGACTTATGGCGCCCGTCAGTGTCTAATTATTTTACGAGTAACGAGACCTAAGTACAGCATATATTACAGAGTATAGCAGTTCCTTGTAGAAGAAACCTCTAGAGAATCCTCATTTAACCGCAACCGTATAGAGCAGCATGAGCTCTGGTTAACGACGATCGCGCAGCTGTGAGCAAAATACTAACGCATTTGATGAAATATTGGACGACGTGTAACTTACTGTATTAGAATAACTTGAAAATAGCAACGAAAAGATGGAAAGTTCGGATGAATACATGAGGATTAATTTGGCGTGGGATATGGATACAGTAACAGGGGACCCTAAGAGGACAGAAGACTGCGGAAAAGCAAAGCTGAACTGGCCTCATTACTAGCCAGCGGGGGTGCAAGAGATATCCGGTTTCAAAAGCGATAAATGTCCCCCTGTTCATCGTCAAGGTCAACCGAGTAAGCAGACTCTAAATCGGGATCATCGTCGTCACCAAAGTGAATGTCGTCTTGATAGTTCACATCATTATCGTCAATATCGGTATACTTGCTATCATCATCGATCTCTTCACTATCATCATCCGACAAATGTATACTTTCGTCTTCGTCGTCCGAAAGCAAATTGATAGTAGTCTGTGCACGATTGACACGGCGTCGAGCTGGTCGAGCTGGACCTAGGCTGTCGTCTTCGTCTTCGTCGTCAGTTACTTCGATAACCTCACTGGGTCCCTGACTCGAGTTTACCGCTCCAACGCCGTCATGGTCAAGGTCAACTTCTTCGACATTCCGATCCCCTGATATCTCCTGAACTTCTTCCGATTCCTGGATATCACTATCATCAATGAACCCATCCGTTCGGTCCACCTCATTTTCTTCGTCGTCCGATCCTGAGATCTCTACATCCAGGGCCCTATTGCGCTCGACCCTAGCACGATGACCGAGGGTTCGCCGCGGCAAGGCTAAGTGATACGCAAGGTCGAGGAATACGTCTTCATCATAGTCGTCATCCTCGTCATCCTCTTCTTCGTAATCTGCTCCCTCTAAACGGTCGTCAAAAGCCAACCTGAAAAATGATTGCTCATCCTCATCGTCCTCAGAATCGTCACCGAAATCGACATCGTCATGAGCTCGGTACATCCGATGACAGTTTGTGCAAGAACCACCAGCAATCTCGTGCATGCAATCTACGCAGCGATAGACACCGCCGTCCTCGTCATCACGGATTCCAGCATCTTCACGCGAGGCAAGTGAGAGCAAGGTGTCACGATGGGGATAAAAAATGTTCTTCCATAGCTCTTCTTTGGAAGACTCTGTTCCGGATCCTGGCTGGCGTCCATTACTACTACTTGCCACCGGCTGACCGTCAGACATTGGTATCGGAGGTATCTCAAATAGCAAACCAGTCTCTACAAGGCTATTGACCATGTTCTTAACGGCCCAAACTTCGACTGGTGGATCACGAACAGTAGCTCGACAGTGTGGACAGCTCTTTTTGCGGAGATAAATCGGTGGTTGGTATGTATCCGCGCCTTCGTCGGGGGGACGAGAGAACCATGACATGAGACATGAGTAGCATGCGATATGACCGCAAGGGGCAAGCGCATAAGGTTTGTAGAGTAGGTCGAGGCAAATCTGACAGGTAATGTTTTGTTGGATTTGGGACATGGCGTTTTCATGTGTCCTGATGAGCTAAACAGATAGTTGGTTTGCACATTGCTTTGGATCCAGTATGATAGACGGATTGAAGACTTACAGCGGATTTTGTGGCTAGTTCTGCATTCAGATTCTGGATGTCGTTGATGCTCGTGTCAGATGCTGGTCCTAAACTTGCCACATTCGCATTCGTATATATCACAGCGGGAACAGCAGACTCTGATGGCGGCTGGCTCTGCATCCGAGTAATGAAATCAATGGGTAGGAGTGGAGTATATAGCTTACAGTTTCTTTGATTTGGTCGAGAAGTTCAACAGCGGGAATTGAGCGCACCGACGAAGTAATCGTAGTAGGAGCACTGGACTTGATAATAGAGTCAATACTAGCAACCACAGGCTGCTTCTTCTTCTTCTTCTTTCGCTTTTTCTTGTCTTTCTTTGTGCTCGCAGTGTCACCGCCTCTCAATTTCTTGAGACTACGGCCCTCTGCATCACTAACATCGTCAAGACTTGGCCTTTTCCTAGAAGTGGTGTCGATGGTGCTGAGAGCTGGAATGGCCTGACGCGTAACGGAGGAAGACATAAAGACATAACAAAGTGTTTTCGAACTCAAAGTGGCGCGTGTTGTTTGTGTTTGCTTGGATCCAAAGTCCGACTACCGGAGGTGTGCGGGATGCGATTTGATAATGAAAAAGCCCCTCGAATTCGCCTCCTCTTTCAAAGTTGTTTTTCACCTCCCACTTTATTGTGCTCTTGCCAGTGCACACTATTCTAACCCTACTCTTGTGTATAATCAACGTCAACGTCGTCCTTGCTCAAAAGTTCACTTACGAAGGCGGTAACGAACTTTGGTTAAGGCAACGGTCGGTGAGAAATTCCATTGCCCATACGGAGCAGGCATAGATTGCCCGTGCTGAATTATTCCGGCATTAATCCTTCAATTATATAGATACCGTGTGCGGCTATATATGTCGAAAAAGCATTTATCGTGGTCCCCATCAAATCTGTTGTCTTTCCTTCCTTATCCCTCTATGCAAACTCTTCTGCTCTCGCCCAAGACGGAAGAAACAATTCCTATCCACGACAGGGAGAGTCGGAAAGCTTCAAATGGGCGTTTGAATCTAAATTCAAGTGCAAAGCGTCCCTCGTCTAAAGAGCGTACACCAGTTCCTGGTGGTCGTTCATTACGTGCTTTTCATGCTGAGCCTTACGGTTACTCTCCCGGCCCCTCCATTGCCATGAAGTCAAGTCCTAATTCCCTTCTACCCTCCCCGACATCACATTCACTACCATCACCGTCCAAGACATCCTTTACCGACTCACGGCCGTTCTGGCTAACGTTGTACTTTTTCTTCAATCTCGGTTTGACACTATATAACAAGGGTGTCCTTGTTCGTTTCCCCTTCCCTTACACCCTAACGGCCATCCATGCGCTTTTCGGAAGCTTGGGCGGTGCTGTATTAGCGCGTTTCCAGGTCTTTGTACCGCCGAGACTAAAGAAGAATGAAACTACAGTTCTCTTAGCATTCAGTGTTTTATACGCGATCAACATTGTCGTCAGCAACGTATCCTTACAGCTTGTCACTGTTCCCGTACGTTTCCTGTCATTATTATTTATTAGGATATGATTTAACCTAATACCTAGTTTCATCAAGTCATTCGGTCGACCACACCAATATTCACAATCATATTCTCTGCGCTTCTCCTTGGAAAGTCCAGCAGTCGCTGGAGAGTCATCACTCTCATTCCTGTAACTGTTGGTGTTGGCCTTGCGTACGTGGGACATATTATATGCTTCAATTCTATTTTCTCATGCTATCGCTCTGTTTCTCATCATTCAGAACATATGGTGACTACTACTTCACGCGTTGGGGACTCATCCTTACATTACTTGGAACTGTTCTTGCCGCCCTCAAAACTATCTTTACCAATGTGCTCCAATCTCCTGTACCATCGCTCACTGATCCCACCCCAAAATCGTTTCTAAGCCAAATCTACCCCTTTTCTATTCTCGCTCAAGCGAGGTTACACCTCAACTCTCTGGCACTGCTCTCCTTGCTATCGCCACTCGCTTTTGTGCAGTGTGTGGTTTTGGCATACTTGACTGGGGAATTAGATCGGGTGAGGCTGTACTCTCAGCAGGAAATGACTGGGACGAGATTGTTGGCACTGGCGTTGAACGGTTGCATTGCATTTGGGTTGAATGTGGTCAGTTTCTCGGCGAACAAGAAGGTGGGAGCATTGGGTATCACAGTTGCTGGTAAGCCTCGGCTCATTTTCTGCGATGGATATCAGGAAACTGTTTGAATCTTACTTACTCTGCGCTGATTTTCTTATCATCAGCCAATGTTAAGCAAGTCCTTACGATATTATGCGCGGTGATGATGTTTCACCTCAACATCACTACATTGAATTCACTGGGCATACTCTTAACGCTCTTGGGCGGGGCGTGGTACGCTCGGGTGGAATACATGGAAAAGCAAGAGCAACAACAACAGAGAAATCGTACGATATAGCAACGTCTGCATGTTCTAAGGATGTGCTCGTTGAACGGATTTCGCTGCTTGGTCTCGGCAGTAGAAATGTCAGACCCTTGGATTGCCGTTCCGGATTCTCCTGGGATTTAGATTCATAGATGACCCGTGCGTGGCTCGCACATGTATTATCACCACTATATTCATTTATTGGTCTTGACTCTTGGTCAAACGTCCACCTTAAAGTAGCTTCCCCGTTTCTTCCTGCAATAATCCAGCACTGGTCCACTGGTTCTTTTGTCACACTACATTCCACATCCCCACATCGCTAGTGTCTCAGTTACCAGAACATTCTACTTTGCGTCACATTTTGTTTGGGCCTGATACGTGCGTGCATACATAGGTTTTCGTCTTTCTTCTCGTCCCTGTGCCATATTTTATCAATCTAAACTTAAGTACTGTGTCTTTTCGTCGTTCGTTACATAGTCTCTCTCCTTTATATCCTCTGCATCCTGTCTTTATACACCTGTACATGACTATCTCCTAAAAAGGTTATAGATGCAAACGTCCTATTCAATGACCCTGCTCAGTGCTATGTAAGCATCTATAATCATTTTCGATCTTCAAATATCCTGTAAAAACACTCGGCTGCTGCAGGACTCCCCGGGCAAGGTCTAGGTCAAATAGACGGGCACTCGAGGCCGCAATCGATATCGCTTCCAAGATACTTGCGATTTGCTGCCTTGTGGCATTCGGAAAAGTAGATGTCCGACTGTCTCCAATCAACATTCGAGCTGTACACTCACGTTGCAATAGACCGATACAGACGCCGACGGTGAGCGAGAATCTGAATTACACGGTAGATCTGTCCTCGAGCTTGAGCTTGAGCCTGCCTTGGAGAAGGAGGAGAAAGGACAAACAACGTTCAACGTTTCAACTTAGATCCGGTCACTTCCCTTGCGATGATCTTCAGCGATCACATTGAAGATTTTCTTTGACTTGGATGAAGCGTCTTCAACCCTATACTACTAGCACCCTATTGCTCGGTTCCGCAATCACCGTTATCCTTGGCGCTGATAGACTTTCGGAGGCAAGTAGAGGCAAGTCCGGAGTTGGACCGTGACATACAACTGGAAGCCTGCCAGGTATACTGGCAAGCAACACTAATAAGGGACTCACTAAGACCGACGGGTAAACAGGCAAGGGTCTTCGATTGTGAAGATGGAGAGGATCTGTATAGGTAAGTGGTGGTCGTGGTAAGAGAGAGAGAGTCTGAGACTAGGGAATGGGTATATATACAGTCTAGTATCTATCCATGACGTAGAGGATGCGTCGATGGTGGTAATGGTAGGAACACGTGATCGTGCTTCCACTCTCCCCGCCTTTGAAACGCGAAGCGGCAGGGAAACAAAGAACAAAAAGCAACCCAACCAATGAAAAATTGTAAGTAAGATAAGTATGAACCAGCGCCTTGTCCCACGGACGCCGCGCGTAACAGTGAGAATATGAAAAGACCAGGCCTATGCTTCAATGATACCCTCCCAAACGTCGAGAGCTTTGCAATCTTGCAGCGAACGCCCGGGTTCCCAGGAGTCGAATTCGGGGCCAACTTTCCGTTTGTCCAAGATGCGGTCGACCTCGAGTTCCAACAAGCTGTCAGCGGTGACAATAGGACCGGGTCGGGGGAACTTGCGATTCGGGAATAGTTCAGGGTCATTGTCGGTGTACAATTTGAGTTGGTCCGCATGAAAAGTGGGGAAGATGTCGAGTGTAGGGGTAGATCAAGGGTATAAGCTGAAAATTCAGGGTGTACATCAGTAATAGTATAAGGGCCAAAATTTGGCAGCCCTCTTCTCCCCCTCCTGTTTGTATTCATTTTTGCAATGTTTCGTTTTGAGCAGAACTCGGTCATTCAGCTGAAAAGTAGGGTCAGCATGATGGTGACGGTTGTGAGAATGCACCTGATCGATCTTAGTGGAAAGCAGGCAATCTTGTGCCTCGAGTAAATCGACCTGGATGTTGGCCAAAAATTCATGCGCATCGAACTCGTGTTCGGAGGACTTGGCAGGTAAGGAGGGGACAAGAGGAGGAATCAAACGAGGAGAGAAACCACTGCGAAGCTGAAAGCCCGACATTCCAATCGAGGAGTTAACAGTGTTCATTATTTCAAAACGGATTCTGGGTAGGGCACATTTCCAGCCCTTCTGGTTCCTTTTGACATGGTAGCGCAACATTTGGATCATGGTTTTGTTGCTTCATTCGCTTGACCCATCG
The DNA here is from genome assembly GCA_027886305.1 of Lentinula aff. lateritia. Lineage (NCBI taxonomy): Eukaryota > Fungi > Basidiomycota > Agaricomycetes > Agaricales > Omphalotaceae > Lentinula > Lentinula aff. lateritia. The sequence continues at coordinate 2,707 of MU795449.1, read as the reverse complement.
GATTCAGGATGGTAGGACATGGACATTCGTAGGCGGACCCCCGACAGGGTTCGGAGCGCCTCCCAAAACTTGGACACGAAGAGGTGGTCACGGTCAGACACAATGTCATCCGGTAGGCCATTTTCGCAATACCAGTGATCAAAGAAGAGTTGAGCGCATCCAGCGGCAGTAAGGTCAGTCCGGCAAGGAATGATGCAAATGTCAGCTCCAAGCCGGTCAGTGATGGTGAGAATGCAATTAGACCCGTCGTCTTTGGGCAGAGGGCCAATGAAATCCAGGGCAACGGAGGAGAAGCGACGGTCAGGGATGGGGAGGGGATGTAGGGGCCCAGCTTTCTTTTTTGTAGAAGACTTGTTCCACTGACATTCGTCGCACGCGGGTACATAAGAAGTTTCGAGGTCACGACGCATGTGCGGCCAGTAGTAGCACTCCCGTAAAGAGGCATAGGACTTGTCGAAGCCAAAGTGGCCGAGGTTGTCATGGGCAAGGCGGAAGAGCTCTTCACGGATGTTCCCCGCACGAGGAATTATGAGACGGTTACCAGTATACCAAAGCTTGGAGGAAGGGTCCAGCTGAACAGAGGCCATGCTGGACGCAATGGAAGGTAGGTCCTTGCACCAAGCATCCGTTTTGTAGCCATCCCAGATGGTTTGCAGTAGGGATGAGTCAGATGTAATTTCGATGGTTGTTGCAATTGGAGGGCAACATTTGGTAATTGGACAACGAGCTAGCGCCTGAGCGCCAAACCACACCGAGTCTGGAAGTATACAGAGGATGGGTAGATTGAGATCTTCTTCGGAATCAGGACAATATGCGTAGGGGTGGCGAGATGTGCAGATAGCTTCCATGGAAGCATCGAGATCGTCTTGAGATCCAATGCGTTGGTGTGGTTCAAGAAGGTCAGTGCGGCGAGAGAGTGCATCTGCGACTGTGTTACATTCACCAGTAACATACACAATTTTGCAATCAAATTGTGAGAAAAATTCCATCCATCGAGCCTGTCGTTGGGAGAGGTCAGGTTGGGAGTGGAAATTCTCCAAGGTACAATGGTCAGTCATGATCACGAAGGGAACACCAAGCAGATCAACGCGCCATTTTTTCAAGGCCCTGACGATAGCTAGGAACTCCTTCTCATGTACAACTGTAGTTGAGGACCTGGATAGCCTTTGTGAAGGTATGGAAGTCTTTGGAGTGGATACCGTGGGTCGGGTTGGCAGCATGATCTTGAATTTCCTTGTTGTACGCCTCGCGTAAATTGGAATCAGTGGCGTCGATGAGCATCATCTTCAAATTCTCCTCCGATTGGAATCGTGGAGTACCTTGTAGGAGGTTGTTCAATAACAAGAGTTGGACAGCGAGGTCGGAGATCGATGTCTTAAGGTCATCAGGCATATGAACCGCGCGCATTTTGCGGAATGTCGAATCTTGCCAGTCATGGTCGAGGACATGATCTCGCAGCATGGTGAAGAATTCATTGAACCTGGGTTCAGCAAATTTGTCACAGTGTTGGTCAATCCAGTTGGAGACCCTGGGATCTTCCCACACATTCAGGCAACGTGAAATGTAGTCGCTTGGAGCGAGCTTACAATTGTTGGTGAGGAAGATGCAGAGATCGCGTTTAGCAGCCTCGAGCGTTTCGACGGTGATTCTACCACAAGACATATTACTGGGCATACCATTGCCACATTTATTCCATTTGGCATAGGTAATGGTGTCGTTGAGCATCGTGGAGAAGACAGGAGGCATGATGAATGAGGAAGTATATGCAGGGCAGTAGTCGGAATCGGAGTCTGAGTCTGAATCTAGGCAAATCAGCTCTCCTCGGTCCTAATCCTATTAATCTGATTTATCTGGATTCGACTAATTACTTCTCTCTTTCAATACCTACCCATTGTGTCTATACTCTATCAAGGGAGTTGCGCATAGTACTCATTTAATTGTATTCTTCAATGTTTTCTACGTCAGGACTCTTTGACATTCATTTGATATGTCTTCGGAGCCTCACAGTACTTTGATCATCTTTCTAGTCATTTTCTTCAACCATGCAACCTGATTGGTCTATTAGACTAAATCACAGTCTTTTTAGATTAATGCATGATCTCATTCTAGACTGTGTATTTGACAATTCCTGAGTTCTAGAAAGTCATTTTGAGTCAATCCTTGGCTCATGGTCACTTGAGTAAGTTCTTCCAAACTCCTGCCAGTATAAGGTTCAATAAGAATACCCTTGGTATGTCATATGTGAATGGTCATTCTTCGGATGTAGTCTGAGTCTAGTATAATCCTGCTTGACAAACAAGTAGACTTTTATCTGAAGGTAGTATCGGAGATGGGCAAACTAACCAACTAGTGGTAGTATGGGTATAGCCCCTCAACTATTAGACTGATTCAGTATTGACTTTGACTGTCAATCTGGGTCTCAATTACAGTCCTCTTGATACAAACATACACATGAAAGTGTCACAATTCACCGCATAGACGTCTAGCCAAAATTTAGGCGTGTCACCGAGGAGAGCTAATTTGCTTCTGTATGATTTGCTTGGCCTTTGGTGGGTTCGGGTTGGAACCCTGCAGGAAGTGGTGTATCAGCCATTTTAGCATTTTCCATACCGCAATGCTTAAGGACTTTGTCAAGGTAGGCGCATTGATCAATATAGATCTTTTTGCCACAACGAGTAATCCGCATGTGAAGGAATTCTTTGGCTTC
>MU795448.1:0-22117 GCA_027886305.1 Lentinula aff. lateritia | reverse complement strand
CTCGCTCCTCGTCACCGGCAACACCGCCGCTCCGACTTGGCTGCTACTTAGCTCCTCCCTTTATACTCTTGATCTCCGGGGACTAACGGCGTAACAGCGGTGTTGTTAATGACTTCACTACTGTCCCACTCGTCTTCCGCACTTAGACACTCTGTGACCTCTGGCACGGTTACACGGTGTGCATGATCTTAACACCTGCGACCTGTGGGTGGTGCCAATGGGTGTCGAGCTGCGTCAACTGGAGTGACTGCCACTCATATGTCTAGGTGGGTGCTAAGAGACGCTAAGCTATTTGTTTTCGCGAACCGGGAAATTTTCCATTTCTCTAGCGCGCAATCTAAAAATTATCTAGCGCGATTATCTTTATCTTTTGTAATAGGTAATCTTTATCTAATACGAAAGATAATCTTTATCAAAGGCGAAAGGTAATCTTCATCTGATGCAAAATACTGTATTTCCATATAGGGAAATGCAGTCAATATTTTACTCATTTCCCGTCCGTAAAACCTAATTATTTCCTTATGGGAAAGAATTTTATTTACCAAGGGGAAATTGGTGATTGCTCTTTTTATTTCCCTATATATTTCTCGGCCGGGAAAAGTGTTCCCGTCAGGTGTGCATGCAGCATGTTGATCGAGTCTTTATTACTTACACATTGCTTTACTTAGGTTTTATCTGTTTCACACACGTTCTACTCATGCTTACCACTGACCCAGAGTGTTGGACATTACTAGGGCGGAAGGTTACTTGCTTGTATATAAGCCGTAGTTACTTGCTGTATTTCCTTAGCTTTGATTTCGTCTATTCTACCTGGTCTAGTTCAGAGCTTTGCTTGCCTCCTGTAAGACCTGGGTCAGAAATGGTCTTAAGGGTGGGTTGTCATGCCCTGACTACAACCAGGCCAGTCCCAGTAACAATCACATGCTCCCACATCTCCTATCTCATGTATCTCACAGTCCCGGTACCTCCCCAAGACAGTACCACCACCCCTTCCCTGATACCCTTCCCATTACCAAACGCCCTGACGGCTCCCCGACACACGTAGCTCCCCCGACACACACATGAAACCCCACCAAATCCATAAGTATTAATCTTGATTACCTGCCTCATGTTTTCCAGATCCCCTGATGTCCCCTTGTTCACTTCCCGTACCTATTTAAGTAGTCTTGCAATGTCCTGAAGCCCCAGCTTGGTATATTTTGAACACACCCTTTTGCATAGGTCCAGTCCCTGTCCCTTTGTACCTGCTAACCATACAGATTTCTCTTTACTCTCTGTTTTGCTATCTCTGTTTCTCTACTCTTGTCTCTTGTCTCTATAGTCATCTATATAATCCAATATACGCTTTTACTTCACGTCTAAGCAACCCGAGTGAGTCTTTGAGCTCCCCCAACGTCTATCGTTTTGGTGAGCCAACCTCCCCCAAAACTCCTCGAGCTCCCCCACTGCTCCACAAGCTCTGGGACCTCGACCTAGGTAACGTCGAAGCTATCCCCTATGCCAAACTACATGTCGCTTCTCCATTACTACCTCCACCACTCGAGGACGTCAACTGCTACCCCACTTCCCGGGACCTCCTTCCCGGGCTTATACTCTATCGGGAGCTCTCATGTTCGAAACCCACATCAACTACGATCTACAACGATCCTACGTTGACATTCCTAGCTAGTACAACCCATACTACGCAACACTCTTACATCTACTGGTTCCTGTTACTTCCACCCTCCTCCGTTAACATTCTAGGGACCTCCCTGGACCTTCTAGGAACCCCTTCAAGGGTCACATCTCGCAACTCAAACTACTACTAGGTCATTCCTGTCCTTGGTCGCGGTTCCTGTAGCTTCCTTCGAGCTCCAGCTTGCTCCTAGCACGCTACAACATAAGCTTCCCATACCAAACCCAACCTTAAGACCAAGTCTGACCCAGGTCTTACATGGGTTTGGTATGAGAGGTTTATGTTGTAGCGTGCTAGGAGCAAGCTGGAGCTCGAAGGGAGCTACGGGAACCACGACTGAGGACAGGGATAACCTAGTGGTAGTTCAAGTTGTGAGACGTGACCCTTGGAAGGGTTCCTAGAAGGTCCAGGGAGGTCCCTAGGACATTAAAGGAGGAAGGTAGAGGTAAATGGGACTAGTAGACGTAAGAGTGTTGCGTAGTATGGGTTGTAGTAGCTAGGAATGTCAACGTAGGATCGTTATAGCTAATAAATGATGGGAGGTTCAGACGTGAGGGCTCCCAATAGAGTATGAGCTGGGAAAGAGGTCCCGGGGGGTGAAGGTGACGGTTGACGTCCCCGAGTGGTGGAGGTGGTCACAGAGGAGTGATACTTGGTTGGGCACGAGGGGAGGCTCCGATGTTATCTAGATCAAGGTCCCAGAGCTCTTGGAGCAATTAGGGAGCTTGGGGAGAATTGGGGAGGTTGGCTCACCACAACGATAGATGTTTGGGGAGCTTTAGTATTGGCCAAGAGAGGTTGAAGACTCACTCGGATTGCTTAGACGTGGAGTAAAAGCGTATATTGGATCGCGCGGATGATCGATGAGACGAGAAACAGAGTTAAAGAAACTGAGATAGAGAAACAGAGAGTAAAGAGAATTCCGTATAGGTAGCAGGTACAAAGGGACAAGGACTGGACCTATGTAAAGGGTGTGTGTTCAAAATATACCAAGCTAGGGACATTTATGCTACAAGGGTACTTATATAGGTACGGGAAGTGAACAAGAGAACATTAGGAGCTTTGACTGTCGGGTCTGCTGTAATTTAGATTCGCATGTCTGTCAGTAGTAGGCGTGTTGATGGAGGTCTCGGCATGTTGATGGGGTTATCAGACGTGTTGAGGGAGGTTCCGCCGAGTTGTGGAGGTTCTGACTGTATTCCGGGGTGATAGGGGGAGGTGCAATGAGAAGATGTACCTTCTTGGGGGGGTACAGAGATGGTACCGAGAGGAAGGGGTAGGGATTGTATGATCTATGGTTGTGGAGCTGGTATTAGGGCTGGCTTGGTTGTGGTCAAGGCATGACACCTCCTCTATCGTTCTGCCCTCTAAGGTTTTCTTGAGTGTGATACCTGGTGACACCCATTACTAGAGTCAGTCACTGACAGGCATAAGGCACACTGCATTTTCAAAAATTTGCTCCATCTGCAAAACCTGGAAATTTGGCTAAGGGCTGAGAGCAGATCCCAGTGCTGAAAGCAAAAGTAACATGCTCTGAGTGTTTTCACTGCTGGGAAGTGCTATCAACTGCTTTCGGACCCTTAGCCGAAAATACAGGTTTTGCAGATGAACAACATGATTAACTTTTTGTTCTTTCCTTGGCCCTCAAGGATCCAGACCATCCACCCGAAGACTCAAAGTCCGGACTGTTCATTATCTGTACCCCATATGTAGTGACACAATCAACATTGTAACTTAATTTGTAAGCAATCTCTCATGCAATGATAGTACTTAAGCCTATACTTTCTAACATCTGTTTCAATAAATCTATATAAATACAAAGGTGTTGTTAGTGGAGCCTACTAGAATTCCTACTACTTTGAAAGTGGTGATTATAATAATTGCTGGTTGGGCCCAACCACGGACCACGAAGTACCGATGTCATATCCGTACAGCTGATGTGGTCATGAAGCGTTTGATACACGTCCGTATGCCATAGGCTACACTAATGTACGATCCTGCGCAAGGGCCACACTGTGGTGTTAAGTGTTTAATATTTTAATGTTCATCCCTATGCAGGAAGTTATGCTGATATGCATATCCTCATGTAGGGCCCATATGTATACGTACGCAATCTCAGCCAAACTTGAATTATATTTTCGTAGCAGCCGCTGAAACTTTACATATTCAAATGTAATACAGTACTATATCTAGTTATATACTTACTGAACTTCCTTTCAAAAAGATAGCACAATTCTATTGTACATCTGACAAGCGCCCACAACTCAACTCCTCAGGCCTCAGGTTTCAACACTGTCCCTCCTCAATTTGTATCGTCAACTCCTCCAGTCCTTCTACTCTGTTCCTCAACATACTGTCCACCCTTTCTATCACCCGATCTAACCTCGCATACGTCGTCCTCACTGCAGAATGGGGTCCATGAGGGTCAAACGTTGCTGCAGATGGTGCAAGCTGAATGTGTATCGACCCAATTAAGCTATTCGCATCTTTAGGCCAGAAGCGGGGGTAAGAATACGATGAAAGGCTTTCAATGGTGGATAGCTACACATGAAAATAAGTGTGCATGACTTTTAGAAAAAATCGTACAAGAAACGAACCTCTGCGAGGGCTTTATGTATATCCGTAGCTCGCTCATCAATATCCAGCGCAAGGACTTTTCCTGTATCAAACACAAGCGGAATGACACTCGCTGCGATGAGAATTGCGATAAACAAAGATGCGATAGGATCGAATCCTGTCCAGCCGTAGAATTGGATAAGAAGCGTTGAAATGATTACACCTACAGATCCCAGTGTATCCTATAGAGGTTCTGAGCACAAGTTGATTCGAAAGTATGCGCTCGAACTCACTGCCATGACATGTAAAAATACCCCTCGCATATTATGACTGTGCCCCTCATGCGACGGAGCATGTGAATGATCATGAAGATTTGGCGCATGAGCGGTAGCATGGTGAGTCTCGTAGTGTTCATCATGCGTAAAACTATAGCTCGGCGTGAGCGGAGAATCAGGAATAAGATCGTCATTCAAATGTAAAGCAGGACCAAGAAAGTTGCGTTTGATTTGCTTGTCTGGTACAACCGAGGTTGGTGGGTGCGAATGAGAATGGTTGTCTTTAGAATGATTATTTGAATGGTTTTCTATACCATGTGAGAGTCCATGTTCATCGGAACAGTGAGAGTGATCATCAACCGAGTGTGAATGAGAGTGTTCTAGAGCATGAGCAGTTGACGCATAGTCATGCGAATGGGAATGTGAGTGGTGATCTGTAGGTGACGAAGGTGGGGAGACATGAGAATGGGAGTGTGAATGTGAATGCACAGCGGAGACTGGCACGGGAATGGTTGCATGGGAGTGTTCATGCCCCTCATTACCATGAGAGTGCCCATGAGAGTGCGAATGACCACCCTATCGCTCATCAGAAAGAAAAAGGAAACGAGTGGGTTACTTGCTTACATGATGGTGGTGGCCCCCCATAGCAAACATGCCGAAAAGATTCACTGCCAAACCCAAAGAGCTGACGAGCAGTAGCTGACTGGTGTCCATCTCCGGAGGGTCAAGTCTAAGAGGATCTTCAGCTGGTCAGAGAGTAAAGGAAATATTAAAAGTATTCACATGCGTTGGACTGCTTCGAAGACGATGAATATTGAGATAAGTATGAGGAAAATGCCATTTGCAAAGCCAGACAACGTTTCGATGCGGCCATAACTGAAAAGCATACTCACGTCAAATAGGAGATATAGCACAAATAACAAACGCACCCATAAGTGAAGGTTTCGTTGGGCTCCCAAGTAGCCATGACTGAAGCAAACAATCCTACTCCGATGGCCATGCAGTCAAACGCCATATGGATAGCTATGCAAAATGAGAAACCAACACTCAAGGATTCGAGGATGAACACGCATACCATCGGAGATCAAGCCCAAGCTGTTTGTCCAGATACCATACAGCATCTGCACCAACATGTAGCATAGATTCAAGAGCAAGAAATAGAAGATCTTCCTGGATTCGGGATTGGACAGAATAGTTTTCAGGTAAGATCGTATCAACCTCGAGGTAGGCGCGCGCGGCGTGACCGGCGTGTTGTCGTCGTTCTGAGGATACATGCCTATCAAAAATTATCTGAGTTTACCGCTTGGAAGAAAATTTGCTGCAACACAAACCAAAATATAACGCTAAACCTATGATTACATCTGTCCACGATGGCATTTGAGAGAAAGCGAGGGTAGCCAATATGACAGAACAACCGAACGAAAACGGGAAAGACATCGCAATGTGACGTGAATTCGGAGCAGCATTTTTTAGCGAGCGCACGGTAGCTGGGGATAGGAATAATAGAGAATACGCCATAAAGGGAATAAGTGCTAGAGAAAAGAGCGGAAGCACTGGTGTTGTGGGGAATCCAAGCTATAAATCTGATGAGTGAAGGCAAGGAAAGATTTATGTTCTTGACTCACAATTACTGTCCGGAAGATGTAGAATGGTAGAGCAAATAGAGACGCGCCAAGGTTAGTAGCAGCGATGGTGAAAGTCGTTCCCAGTCCTGGACTAAGAACGCCATAGGTGTGGTCTAACGCGGTGGAAGTAACACCGTGTCCGACGATAGCTACATATCCTGGAAGCACAGACCAAATGCCGGTTGAAGAGAAAGACGAGTCCGAAACAACTCCAAGAACCAGCGCACAAAGAATTGCGTTCATTTTTTGACTCTATAGGAGGTATTATGATGAGATGGATGGGCAGGAGAGAGACATCCGCACATTAGCGAAGTTTACGAGTACATCTACCCAGATCGTTGAAAATTGGGTGAAAATAATAGCTCTGCACATCATTTAATTAACTTCGAAGACTCAAGACAGTAAATGGCACCTACCGGATGGGAGAAAATCGTGATAGTGTAATAAACATACACCCTTGCTGCACGAACAGGAGTAGAGAAGCAATCCCAAGAACTGGCCACTAGACATGCATTAGCTTGTGCAATTACTGCGGTTAAAGTGAGCACCTCGATAGTCTTCTTGCGAGACAGTTGTCCAGTCAAACCCTCCCAAGCTAAAACACCGACCCCTCCGCAAGCAAGTATTCTCATTGTTACCCAGAATACACCAACTTCATAGTCGAGAATCCATTCTTTCCCAGCAAGCAAAGATGCAACAAATAATGTATTCGAAAGCAATAAGTTAGGTAAAAGACGGCTCGGTATTCTGTTACAGAACGAATTAGCGGAGGACTAGTTGCTGCTTGACTCATGAGCTATCACATACGATGTTGACAGGACCTTTGACGGGTTTAAGCTGATCTTGCTCCGAGTCCTCGCATCCGGTACTGGCATGCTAAACTAAATGAGAGACGAGGGAAAGAACAAAGAACAAGACAGAAAGCAAACTGCCGCAAATTTGCCGCCAACATTTCATGCAAGTTGCAACCGAATACATAAATTACACCTCGGCCAACGCGTAGGGATAATTACTTACCAGTAATGATAATGATACTGTACATGTGCAATACGATACATACATTAAATGAATGAGAAACAGGTGAAATACTAGTCGTAGCCTAGATGAAGTGATATAGCACATCACATTGGTTTATATTGTGAAGTCACAAGATTATGCCATGAATCACCAGTCTCGACGGGAAGATTGAAATCTCCAGCATTCCGAAGGCCATTTTGAAAAGCATTGTCAAACTCAGGTCGATAGTATTGGGAACTGGGATAACCAAAGTACGGATCTGTCATACCATTCATAGGAGAGATTCCATGTTGTAACTGAGGCTCGTTGTAGCGCATAGATGCGTCAGCTTCTGGCGAAAAGGGCGGATACTGCGAATGCTCTGTATATTCATGGTTCGGAAGAGGGTACTGCCACGCAGTTGTTTGGTCAGGAGAATGGTAGGGGCTTTGCTCCGGAATAGTACTCTGTATAGGAGAAGGAGATGCAGGATCCGATTTAGGGCTTGAACCGGCATATGATGGGGTTGATGGTGCGGAGGACGGCTTCCTGGGAACCAATCGTGTCATGCCTCCCAAAGCAGCCAGCTCATCTTCTTCAGATTTGACGGGTGGCGAGCTTGAAGATAGCGGTGAACCTGGAGCAGCAGCAGATCCAGTCAACACTACATGTGCTCGTTCTTTCAATCTATGAAGAATTGGCTGTACGAAGGCTCGTCAATTTTGAAAACTGAAACCTATGGCATTGGAACATCTTACTAGAACTTTTTCTCTCCGGGGATTTTCGTGCGTGGACAGGAAGAGTTTGTGAGCGGTGTCCAAGTGGGAGAGAGCAGAGGGTGCGATGGCCATCTGCACCTTACAGGCAATAGATCCCAAGACAATCTACATAACATTACAGTCTCAGACTATACCACAAATCTCGAAACTCACTGAACAAGAGAACACATGCGTGAATAAGAACCACATGCGTTCCGTTAATACGGGGTATTGCCTGAACATACTGTCTATCAGGCTCACGAAGGAGCAAGCGCTTGTATATGCTGCTAGTACGGAAGGCGCATATTTGCTTCCCATAGGATCAATAGGGCTGTCTTCCAAGGCGCGAGCAAAGAAGCCTCGATGAAGGTAAAATAACGCTAAAAAGATGGTCAGAAAGTTTCGAGTGTCAGACACGTGTTTAAAAAGGGACGGACTAATTTCTCGAATAGCAAAAGCAATATAACGCTGCATAATCAGCTGGATTGGCGGCTGCTGTTCGAGCTCCCGACCTATTGGAGTTTTCCCAAAGCCAGGAATTTGAAGACTCGGGGGCACGTAGTATGACCGAACTTTCTTGTCCATGTCCTGTATGATCTTGTACGACGGAGGGCGTGCCCCAAAAGCTTGTTCCATCACAACACTCAAACATTCTGAGCAAAACAAGTGCTTCCATGCCGCAACTACAAAGATTCAAAATAAGAATCGACCCGAACGAACGAGATAGATCCAGAACCCACAAGACATCTCTACTTCCCCATGAGCATTTTTACTCTTTCCAAACGGTTTTTCGGTATCGATGTGAGCTAGAGCGAAAGACGGAGGTCGACCATACGTCAAGCTCTGCGAAAGATCGTCAGATCACACCGGGTAGTTGACTGGAGCACCGCACCTGCCACGAATCATATGTAAATATCTCCCAAAGCAAGCACCTTCGGCGAAGCGTCTCATCAGAGTTCAGATTCCATTTACCACTATCGCGATCTGAAGGGATATCATCAGATGAGATTCTGTGACATCGAGATTTTGACTGACGAAGTCCAACCTAATCACATATCTGCATGAGTATCGGCACTCATCTTTGATCAATTGCGTGCTTACACTTTGAGCTAGCTTAACGACTATGCCCATCGTCGCCCACCTCGGGCCTTCGATATCATCGAGAAACATGTAATGACACATGAGAAGCTGTATCGAAAATTAATACAAATCCTTTTCTGAATGTAGGGGACTACATACCAAGGCCTGAATAGCTGGTATTGACTGCTCTTCGAACACAGAATCTACAGCCAGAGCTGCCCGGCCGAGCTCGTAATACTGTGTTGCTTCTTGTGAATGGGATGGCCGGTCGATATCGAGCAAGGTGCCTATTGCGAGGACCATGTACATGATTGCTAGATAGTGTGATCCAATGATTGGAAACCCAGTTTCAGTATTGTAGATAGGCTGATAAACCATTTCAAAAAATTCTTTTTTGGAGACAGGCGTATACCTTTCGGTAAGAGAATAAACGCGATACAAAATGAATATTGACACAAGACCTACATCCAAGCCGCATGTCGGTAGTAAAGCTCACACAAACGTTGAGCCGAGGAAGGATCGGGTAGAAGAGTGATGATATTGTTCCTTACTGCGTCTTTGTTCAGCGAGGTTGGAGTCAATGGAAATGCGTAAGAGAGCCACGGAACATCGGAAGGGATGGAGAGATCTGAGCCTGGGGATTTCTCTTCTTCGTCGGAGCCTTGTTCATTCTGGAATTTTTTTTAGTCACCAGAGTCCAATGAAACGATCCGAGCTTACTCGTAGAAGATACTATAGAAACAAAATCAATTCAGCTGCAATGTATGAGCCAATTTATTCACTCACCCATGAGTTGGCTGTTTGCCCAAAGAAAGTGGAACGGCCCCGTTCAGATATTGATCTGGATCACAAGGACCATAAGAAGAATACGAGGAAGGAAGGTGATATACGAACAAGGACCCCATTGCATCGATTGTATCATTCGTGTCAGGTTTTTTCTCTTTAGGCTGTGCACCATCCGTGCGTTCTCGCTCAAGTGGTCGTTTGATTTGTAGAAGATCATCGCTGAGTAATGGATGTGGTTGAGAGGAGCTTATACTATGTGAATGAGCAAGTGCATCTTCTAGTTGGCGAACGCGAGTGGCAAGCTGGCTGATTTTGTCATGAAGATCTTCGGTATTTGCAAGAACAAATCTTGAGAAAGTTTAGACTGGAAGCGCATGTACAGCAGCCTATCGTACCGATTGCCCCTTCCGGTAGTAAGGGATCCTATTAGTGCAAATGTAAGTATTGCATCCTGTATCGAGAAACGAAATTACGCACCATCCGGACATATTGCACCGCACCCTAGTCAAAGCCCATCATTTGAATCCGACGCAACCTCTTCCAGTTATATTAGGACACACCTTTCTTCACGCAATTTCTGTAGCGGAGGAATTAATACGGCTGTAACGAACGACAGTTGGTCAATTACCCGCAAGGAAATACGCGACTACATCTGTAGAGCGGTAGATAAGCTTCGATAGATGCTTTCATGGAAAAAGAAGCAGGTCACAGACTTGAGTTTCAATCTACAAAGAAAAGGTACAGGATGCAAATTAGCAACCAGAAGAGAGAATAACTTGGTGTTTCAAGTCCACCTTCTACATTCAGCACATGATAGTGCAGTTCCCCTGCGCTTTGTCGTCCTTTGGACTAGTGGTGACACTGAACGATTATTATCGGCCGAGGCCATGAACTTGATAAGAGAAAGGAAGTAAGTTAATGAGATCAGCTCTGCCATTGCTAATACTATAAGCCATGACACGAGGTCTGCTTAGTAATCATTTGAACATCTCTATAAATTCTTTTTTTTTTCGCCAGTGCTCCTCTAACCAACGCCCAAGCGTGAGTCTCTCTTTTTTGTTTACTTTATGATGAATTTTTAGATGACGAGTCCGAAACGGATGAAAGCATGTCATATGTTTTCTGACGAACAAGACGAGACTTTCCAAATTATACCATTCATGCTTTTCTGATTTTTTCGCTCTTTTAATTTTCGCTCAACATCTGATCATTATGATATATAGTTACTCTAAAAATGCCACCTCTAGACGAAGATGATTGGTCGGATTCGGACTCGGAACTTGGTGCGGAGGTGGAAACGTCCGTGCTATTGGGCATTTCAGATGGACCTATCACATCAGTCAATGAACTTGCTGATGCAGCTGTATCTAGAATAGGTGGACATCCTGTACGAGCAGTCTTACGCATGTGTCATCGAAATCGATCTTTTGACTATCATTCTATAAATTGCCGAAGGCTTTTCTTCCTACCAACGAGCCTCCTATATCTTCGTCCCAATGCAAAATCTGTTCATTCCCCATGGAGCTTTTGGTCCAGATGTGGTGTCCATTTGAGAACAGTCCCATGGATCGCGCTCTATACGTCTGGGGTTGCGCGAACCCCGGCTGTCAGCGAAAAGATGGCAGGTATGTGCCAATTGAGTGAAATGCACCTAGTAGTAAGCTATTATGCGTTTCAGTGTTCGCGCTTGGCGAGGTTTGCGGTTCAATGAGAAATATGCTGCCAAACTACAAGCAAAGCTTGCTCGCAAACGGGAGCAAGAGGAAACCAAGCGTCTAGGAGGACTGGCTAAACTAGCTTCGAAAACGAATCCGTTCTCCGTAAGTTTCCATTGAGTATCTTTCCGAGGCCACGTGCCATTGACCATTGGTGATGACAGCTAAAAGCGTCGACGGAAACCACTAGTCCATTCGCCTTGGGAGCTCAGGTTTTTGGAGATCCGGCGTCTGGTGCCAATTTATCCAACAAAACGGTCAAAAAAGAATTGTCAGAAGACGAAGAATCGGATAATGAATCAGCCACATCAGAGCAAACTCTCACAGCAATGACCAACGCAACGTTGTCGGAATCTCCCTGGGCAGCCGCATCGGCGTATCTGCCCCCGCTTTATCTCTCCACGGCATCGGAATACCTTCCCCCAAAACCAAAAGCCAAAGTTCCGTTCGGCGCTCAAGTCTCCGAACTTGCCGTAGAAGAAGGCGGGAAAGATATTTCATGGGCTTTTGAGCCTTACGAAAACTCTTTGGAAGTAGATCAAGTATTTGAACGGTTTATAAAACGTGTTGGTTACGAAGGAGAGCAATGTATTCGGTGAATCAAAAAAAATTCCCTTCTCTTCACTGTGGCTGACTCCATGCGTATCTCCAGCTACGAATTAAATGGAACCCCACTCCCCTTCTCATCCGACAAGATTTTTGAATCATTATTCCCCACCCCCAGTTCGGATCCACTACCAGTGACCAAATCCGACTTTAAAGTTGTTTTTCCACAAAGACGGAGTTATTCCCCATCCTCTGGCGTCCTCTCGCCGTGCCCGTCATGCAAAGGAAAACGTATTTTCGAATGTCAGTTGATGCCCAATTTAATCAACATCCTTCGCGGCGTTGAAAGTAATTCGAAGAAGCTTTCTGACGAAGAAAGACGAGCCGCTGTTCAAAAAACTCTCAAAGGAGGTTCTGAGAAGGGAATGGAATGGGGGACATGTATGGTTTTTGCATGCGAGAACGACTGTCGGATCGATGTAGTTGGGAAACAGGAGAAGGACGTATGGCGGGAGGAACTAGTTCTTGTACAGTGGGATGTGTGACTATCAAGCAATCACTGTATATCATTGTCACCCATAGACACTAGGAAATATGAATTACTTCATAGCGACGTACACAGTATCTGGAAAGGATAGGGTAACGCATGTGGCTCCACAGAATGCAGAACATGGAAAAACAGCGAGGCAATGAAAGAAAAACTAATCATACAGGTACTAGTAGATATGATAATGAAATACGCGTACAGTGTCATTGGGTATCATGCATAAAAACGTCCAGGGATAGGAAGGAATGTGTAAACCATTGATAGTAGGAGTACAGATGGAACCGTCACATAATCACACAACCAGCCGAGCCTCTATTTCTCGAGCTCAGTGAAACACGGGCAGCTTCGTGGAATACTTCAGTTACTCCTCGATTGTGTTTCGAGCTGCACTCTACAGAGGAGAAAACGTCGGGAATAAGATGTATGAAGTGGAAGACATTCTTGGTGCCTCACCTAGGTACCGAGAAGCCCGTATTCGTCTTGCCACTGCCAGTCCTTCCTCGTATTGTACTGGATGTGTTCCGTATCGCTGTAGTCGTTCTTTGATCAAATAATCGTCTCTAAGATCACATTTGAGAGCTGCACCAGAGATTATGGGTCAAGCCGCCTGCGAATCACAAGATATTACACGTACCAACAAGTACTAGCTGAATTGGATCAACGAATCAGACTATGATCAAAGTCCAGCCAAAGCTTACTCACCTTGACGCCAGGGCAAAATTCTAGAATTTCATCCAACCACTAAAGAATTACCAATGTGAGAATTCATCGACGCCGATTATAGCAAGGATACCTTGGTTTCAATATTTTCTAACGATATTGGATTGTCCACCTACAATTAATATGTCACAAACAATAGTAAAGTGGAGTGTTACAGAGTTTACGCACGGAGAAACATATCATAACAACGTGTGTTTCCGCATAGGATAACGATCGTAACCGGTCAAACTCCTCCTGTCCTGCATTGATAAGAATGTCGATGTTCAAGCATGTCGAACATGCGAGACATGAATGGGAACAAACAGCATGGTTAGCGTAAGTTAAAGGAAAGAGTTCTGAGGACTTACCGGCAGTATCCCATAAGCTTAGCTCTACGAGTTGGTCATCGACATATATATCATGGACGTAATTCTCAAATACTGTAGGTTCGCTACGTAGATTCAGCACACACGGTTTCTGGCTAGTGCAACATAGACACGAACTAGACTTGTGTAAAGAATCCTCTGGTAAAGACATTCAGCAGAGATGTTTTCCCTGAGAATGAAAGAACAAAGCTTGTGTAAGGTCAATGTGAGCTTGGTAGTGATGAATGAGCACGTACCACATGCACCATCTCCGCAGACTAAACGATGATGGGATAAATGAACACCACCGTCAATGAACCGAACTGACACGGCCGACCGCTGGTAATTCTCACCGACGACTTTACGTTGAAGCTATGGACTCGTTAGAGACAAAGAATTCCAAAAGCAATGATTACGCTTACCGTTCTCCGACCGAAAGATGCACCCTTTGAGGAGCCACAGAGCATGATGAGTTTAAGATCTCGAGTCCGAGAAATTGAGAGAGAAGTTGAGGAGCGCTCACGTGCTTCAGAAATTCCGGGCCGGCGTAAAGCTTGGCATTTTTTTCTTTCCTAAATTCCTTCTGTTCGTGCTATTGACGCGTCCATCTACGTGACGACCACAACAGGCACAAAATAGGTTCTACTCATTTCAGGCTTTGGTCCGTATGAGCTCTTCCTCTTCACAAAAGCCAAAATCCGGTTTTGTCGCAGCGCTTGAATACACCGGAATTCCTCCCTCCTTACTCAAGCGGCCTAAACTTCCTGGAAGAAATTGGCTTATATTTTTCGGGGTCACCGGGTCATTGGTTGGAGCGTATATTTATGACAGGAGACAATGTCGATCGTTGAGGGAAGAATATATCGGCAGGGTCAAGAATTTAGCAGAGGAATATAGCTGGCACGATGGTAGTGGACCAGAAACACTTGGGAAAGATGCCCATTTGGCCTGGCCACGTAAACTGACAGTATACGCAGCCAGGTGGCCTGGGGATGAGGACTATGATGTGGCGATGAAGTATTTTAGAAGGTATTTGAAGGTGAGTTGCCGGCCATAGTTTACGTGTAATGCATGTTATACTCATCGTCTTGTTGCAGCCAATCTTCGTCGCAGCGGCTATTGATTATGATATGGTCCCGGGAAAGAAACATGGTGATGTAGCACTGAGGATTGCTGATGAAATCAAGAGGAAGCGGGCTGAGCAGGAATATGGATCCTCAAGCTCTGAATCGGTTTTACCTGGTATGTACAGACAATAAACAGTTGTCGACATCTCTAACAAGAACTTTAGGGATGGCTATGCCTTCACAGTACCATGCCCCGACGCAGACCGAACGGGAGTCATTGGAACTCGCTGGCGGAATAGTCATCATCGGAAGAGGTACGTTCGTTTAATCTTGTATACAATTTTGCTCAGTTCTGATATACTCGTATCGTTGAGCCACCCTCAAAGAATACTTCTCTGGGATTGTTCGTGGCTGGAGGGAACTTCCAACTGTGGACGGGAGGCCGAACTGGGGTGATGACTCGAGGGAGGAGAAAGTACGGAGTATGCTAGATGATAGCGTGTTCGACGAACAGGACCTGTATACACAAAATGTTTCTTCATCTCTGAACACACCGGCACCATTACCGATATCGTCCAACGCACCACTACCTGACATTCCTCCCCTCCCTCCCCTACTTCTCGTTCCCTTCGTCAACCACATCGGATTTACTCAGATTCCCTACATGGTTCTCGACTTTTTCTATCGACGGAAGCATGTCAGAGACGGAGGAGAAGCGGCGTTGAGAGCTGTGTCTGGGGCCACCAGGGAATTTCAAGCACCAAATTCAAGTTTGAAGTGGGGTCTGACCCTTCTTGCGCCACCACCACCCCAAGGCGGCGATCTCGATTTCGCATTGCGTACTGAATCATTCTACCGATCCTCGTTACGGTCGCCCCTTCCATCGCTGTCGCATACATCTCTTTCGTCAACCTCTTCCGAATCGTCCTTGTCATCAAGCACAACCATTCCTATGTCAGAGTCCGCTTCTGTAAACGACATAAATCCCAAGTCGCCACTGGGAGTAATTCAACAAGCTCGAGAAAAGTATTATAATGAGCTACCCCGGAAGCTATGGGTCGCGAGAGAGTTTGCGAGGAGGGGTGGGTTCGATGAGATCGAAAGACCGAACATTGGTGAAAATGAGAAGGAGGGCATTATCTCGGAAGAGTTGACGAAAGAATGGAAAAAAGCTAAGGAGGCTTATAATTCGGTGGGTTCATGACTTTTCTCGAATTCCAAGGCTACGCTAAGTGCGCTTCTAGGATTCGTCTAAAATCCCTCCCTCCGAAGTTCAACTACGCTTGGAGAGATTAGAGAAGGAAAAAATATGGAGAAGGGATGAGGAGGGTTGGGAGATTGTTAGACCTGAAAGAGGTGTATGTTGGGATGAGAGGCTCGGAGCAAATGGGAAGGGAGCATTAACTGTTTTCATTGACCCCAGCCGGAATTGAGAGTTAGGGAGGTCATGAAAATGTTCGGATCTGTCAACAATAGGTATATGACATACTAATCTACTCCAAACATCCTAGAGGACTATCCTAATTCTGTTATATTGTGAGAGATTGCGCACACAACCACAACTTCAGCACTGTGTCTTTTGTGGGTCCTTCTTCAACCTTCCTTCCTCTATGAGTCCACACTCAGAAAATGGACCAGATCCAACATTATCTTTATTTCCAACGCGCATGTCTGGAGCGCTCTATAACATCGAAGAATGGTGGACTGGACAATACGATTAGTTGAAAGAGCGCGGCTACATCCTGAAACGGAGATGTAAATTAGACTGGCAGCCATATTGGAGAGCTGAGCGGGAATCTTATCTCGAAGATGGCTAAGCAAGCGGCGTAAAGCAACTGTCGACTCCAGTGAGTGTTCGGTCCGGAAAAGAAGTTACTATTGTTTGATTTCGCTACAGTCTTCAACGATGCAGCTGAGATCGGGGTCGCGGAAAAATTCGGTGCAGTGACAATCGTCACGGTATGGTGGGTAGTAGCACAAGAGTACAGTAAAAAATGGTAGGACAGGGGACAAGAAACACAAACGATATAGTACTATGGGGTGGTATTTTGAAAAGCACAACGGAGATTATCAAACCCATACAGAAGAATAAAATGATAAGACTTTTTCTCCGTTTGCGATTTAAGACGGATACAGAGCCAACAGTAGAGCGGTATGCAGGAGGATCGATCCCATCTTTGCCGGTACATAGTATGGCCTTTGC
The DNA here is from genome assembly GCA_027886305.1 of Lentinula aff. lateritia. Taxonomy (NCBI): domain Eukaryota; kingdom Fungi; phylum Basidiomycota; class Agaricomycetes; order Agaricales; family Omphalotaceae; genus Lentinula; species Lentinula aff. lateritia. The sequence continues at coordinate 5,224 of MU795448.1, read as the reverse complement.
ACTCCACTGCAAAAACTGGGAGATGTCCACTTCGACCATGGTACCAGCCTCCATAGCGCAACGCAAGCAAGATTGAGTGGGTGATCAAAACCCTCGTCCCCTTCCCCGTCCCCTCCCTCTCCCACCGCCCCTCCCCCTATCACCACCTCTCGGCGCACCGCGTCCTCGTGCTCTCGCTCCCGGTGCCTCTGCGCCCCTGCGACCCTTCGGTTTCGGCGCATCATCAACGAGCAAGGTATCCAAAGGTAAGGCATCAGGAAGGACAAAGTATCGGATGTTGTTACCCCTGATGGAAAGTGTATCGAGAGAGACAGGATCCCGGGTACGGGTGGTAAGTTTGACGGTTTTGAGATGGGTGTTCATTTGCATGTCGACTCCTGTGAGGATAGTCGTGTGAGTGTTATAAGTATTAAGAATGGTGAAAATGGATAGATGGATGGAATGATAGATGGAATGAATAATGAATAGATCGTGAGTGAGAGAAGTATGGGTATTTTGGAGGGAGAGACTGGGGATAAAAACTGTTGGGAAGAACGTACCAGTGATGGTACCATGCACAACAGACCCATTCTTCAATTCCACCGTCACCGTCTCATTATTCAGCTTCATCAAGAAACTATCAAAACAACATTTTCATGGTCAGTCGCAGTTGTATCTTGTTCGGAGCATAGATTTCTATACGCGGACCCCCAGTCCATCCTGAATCCTCCCCCCAACCAGACTCCTATTCCTAGGACGACTGATCCGCTAGATGTTCTACCAAGCACTAGCAGAAGCACAGCCAACGATGCATAGCGGGAATCCCCAACAAAAGCACCAAGCAAGAGGAAAACATAACAGCGAACAACTTACCGTACGAGCTTCATTTTTTATTTCAAAAAGATTTGACCGTTATTGGACCAATTATTGTGCGGCTTTGAATAATCCGTCCAGATAAACTCCCTCTTGAAGATGGGTTCGCGTGAAACGGCACGATATCGATAGATTCGTGTCGTGAAGAGTTTGGCTCAACCCTAACCTTATCTTTACACCACAGTCTTTAGTAATTCTCACGGCCAATGATATTCGTTATGGATCCATCCACGCTTTCCCTGTTTGCAGCGACGCCCCAGCAAATCGAAGCTTCTAGCAGAAGGACGGGAGCTTCAGCATGGGGCAATGGAATGACCTTGGATCAATATGTGCAACGCGATCTGGATTTGCAGAAATCCGAATGCGGGAGAGATGGCAAGTTAATGATTTGGTAAGTGAAGTGGAACTGGAGCGCTGAGCTCGAAGCCAAGCTTCATGACCGCTTCCTCCACTGAGATGTTGATAGGGTACTTGCACCGCGAAACGATCCTGAGACGCTTGACTTTCTTTGTTCGTGTGAAACGTCCGTACGCGACTAATTTATATGTTTTACTCTCTTGTCATAACCAAGGAAAACGTATAAAATCTCCTAGATTTCTACGGGCGGGATTGACTGCCAGACAGAATCCCAACTCTCCCTCTGATTCAGAACCGTTGATCGAGCAAGTCGAGTGTTACGGGGTTGCTTCTGTGTTCACTCCTCCCCAGAATCGTGGAAAAGGATACGCTCGTCTACTGATGAGTCTCTTACATTGGATTCTGGCTGGTAACAACCTATCTCCAAATATCAGATTTCCTTCCGATATTTGGGGTCCGCAGCCCGTTTCCCCACCTGGAATGGGCAATGCTATATTCTCTGCTCTATCAAGTGATGTAGGGTCATTCTATGAGAGCTGTAATCCTGATACTGCAGACCGAACGAGAAGGGATGGATGGATCATTAGAGGGACGAGAACAGCGAGGTGGAATCCAAAAGTCGATGTACCTGTTACCTCTGCGATAACCAGTACCCCGGGAAACTGGCGATGGCTAACCCACGAAGAGATAAACCAGGTTTGCACACAAGATGCGGAGCGCATGCGAGCGGATTTACGCGCTCGCTGGTTCGATGTCTCGTCTGTCTCGTCCTCGGAAACAAAAATCTTATTCACGTTTCTTCCAGCCGGCGGCGTAGAAGCTTTCCAGCGCGAACGATTACAGTATTTCTGGGAAAAGGAGAATATCGTTCACTGGGGTGTTGCTCTGTCTGCTCAGAGAAGCGACCTGACAAGTGATTCTACAAACGAGCTTGGTACAGTCCAGGCATTCGTTGCATGGACACTTGAGCTACGTCCCCCTGCGCCACGAACACTCGTCGTCACACGATTACATGTACCAAGCCCCGATTATATTCCCGAGATTTTACGCAGGATTTGGGAATATTCTATCCAACACGATATCCAAGTTGTCGAAATATGGAATTTTCCTACGGAGCTGAGGGAGGTGGGGTATCAATCTGCAGAGTGGTGGTTTGTGCCTTCTGGGGGAGGGGAAGGTGAGTTTGAGTTTGAGAGGGCACTGCATCTTCCGGGGTTTAAGTGGTATGGATATGGGCCTCAACGTATGACCGATACAGCCGACGCTGTCGCGAATGATTCAACGTCGGAAAAGGTTGATGAAAGCGAGATCGAGTGGATGTTTAATGAAAAGTAACGTTTCAGTGGTCCACTCTCCTACACTTTTGGCATTTTATTGATTTTTCTGTAGGTTTTGCTGGTGTTAGCAATGTGGAATGTGGAATCATAGGGTACCATGATGTCTTCAATTATAGTCTATCATCTGCTCCAAGTGTTGTGTAGAAATATCAGTGGCAACAAATGGCCAAGGGTTTCCTGCTCTAGGTGGCTGTCTTGAAGTATACTTGGGAGCAGGAATCCATCACATCAACTGGTTGATAGTTTCAAGAGTAATATCTTCAGTATGACCACTCATACTCTTAATTTCAATATCAATTGTAACAGTCTGCTTGTTTATAGGAGAAAAGTTTCTCTTGTAATATTGGGCATCAGGATTGTAGGGTATCCAATACATTTTTGACAGATCCTCAACATCATTTTTCATGAATGTTCATGTATATACTCAACCTCAAGCAAATTGACTTCAGATTGGATACATAACCAACCTTAACTTGTATAGTTCCACTGGTAAAACAGTCAGTGCGGTGGTGATCATTCATCATCTGAGATTGCTTACCTTTGTCATGACCCACTCTGGATACCCAGTGGCCTTTTCTCCACGAGCTCTAATGCCATTCTCATCGACGGATCCTACTCCAAATTGATGTTCCTCGTCGACCTGCGAGAATGAATGATAAGTAATTATATAGATAGTGGAAAGATTGTAAAAGCAGTCCGAGGTTCATACTGACTTCAAACCCGAAGTATGCATAGATATCTCGCGTACGAGCTTTTGTTGCCTCTAGATGAACAGGTTTGGGAGTTGTTCTAGTGAACCCGTCCTTCATCATGAGCGAGCAGATTCCTATATGATATATTCGTGTAATGTATAGAGTAAATTGATTCAAATTAGTGGCAATGGACAGTGGAGGAAAGTAAAAATATCAACCTACCCATGCCCTCGAATTCGCGATCAACGACCATTTCGAGTAGATGCCATGAATCAAGCCTGTTCAGGTTACGAGAATGAAATCCTTTTTTCAATGATCGTTCAACAGCTGGTGTAAAATCGAGAAAAACTCTCTGATGAAAAATGCAGGTTGAGTCAATCAGGGATGAAAAATATGAAGATTCCGTTCGGAGTGGAGGTTACCTTGAGACCCATGAGTCCCCACCCCCATAAAGCTTTCAACCCACCAGAACGAAGGATGTCCAGAATTCCCAAATCCAAACTTTGACCAGGCTTGAGCCAGAGAGTAACGCCTATAATCATCTCCTTTTCCTCTCCTGGCTGTTGAATGCCTTTGGTACCATTGGGAACGACAACAACAACGACATATCCACCGGAAATGACCGTCATCTTCAATACGGCTTCTTGGAAATATCGTAAGTTTCGCATGGTTTTGACTGCGTCAGCAGAATTGGATTCATAGTGTGGCACGGCCTGCTTCACGCCGCCGTACCAGTTGAAAGCCGGATCTTGTGCAAAGGCTCGAGTGAGCACACGAGCTGCAGCATCATACTCGTTGGGACGAGCAAGACGAATAGAGGTCTCCAAAGGGTGTATAGAGGTAGACATCTGGAAGTTCTGTCGCAGTTGAAGAAGACTAGGGCACCTGGCTGAAGAAGTTATGAGATCGATCTCAGATGGAATATAACTATCAACTGAGATGCTACCCATTCACATACTGCAGTGCATAAATATCCTTGGCTGTGATTCCATCTTCAGAGTCCCTTCTTCATGCTCAGCATTCTTCTGTGATGGCAGCAGATTTGTCTTTTCCGGAGTCGTATTTCCTTGCAGTCTTCTGCGAGGCAATTTTCCATGGTATGTCTTTAACCTGTATTTTTTTCTTTCATTTTTTGCTTATGACTGTTCTGTACAAAATGCATATATACTGTGTTGTTTGTGGGAGCAATGTATCTACTTCTGTAAGTTATACTATGACCAGTAGTGTTAGTTCTACCTATCTCTTATCTGTCTCCAATAGGTGGAAATGCGGAGACAAGGGGAAAGCTAACAACATTATGACAATTGTGACAGTAATCATATATTGCATGTCCACTGTACATCTTGCACTTTCAGTCTACCAAAATCTGGTTGCTCTTTTCACACAAAGAGCAGCAGATGGAGGAGACACAGACACCTTGTTTGATGACAGTCTTGAAACAGCAGTAACAGTAATAATAGGTGATGTGTTTATACTCACTGAGTGTTGGTGATAAGGATGTTGAGACAGCGGAGTGAAGATACAGAAAACTTTTATTGAAGAGGCTTATTGTTACAGAGGAACATCTACAGTACTTATACTAAATGAGTTACACCCTAGAACAACATACAAGTAATGCAAGTAAGTTAGTAGTAGGTGAAAGGCATGTACAACAGCGTAGGTGTAGTATATCAATCATAACAAGTGTCAGTGAATGTATGCATAGGCAACAAGTGCAGACCAGGAGACACACTGCAATCAAAGTATAGCAAATAGCATAAAGAGAGCAAAGCAATGAAATGAAACACAGCTGTAGCACTGTGTGTGTCATGAAGTACGTAGCCCCTATCATTTTCCTTTTCTCACCGTCTCTACGCCCTTATTTGTACGATACATCACTCCATCACTTCTGCGTCCCACCATTGTCAAACCCTCATCGATTACTGATCCACCTGACCCCCTTCATCGATTACCAATCCATCAGTTACCCTTCTCCTTCTACCGGCT
>MU795447.1:0-22150 GCA_027886305.1 Lentinula aff. lateritia | reverse complement strand
TAAGTAGACAATCTTATGCTTTAGCCATTTTATGTTAATTCACCGTAAGTTTCTCATAAGCCACAAAAACTTATGATAATTTGCACCCTGTGTAACGTGATATTAAATAAACGCTTTCACCCTGATTCACCATTGACTAGTTTGTAGGAACCACTTCGGCCACACGACACACAAGTTCACGAAAATACAAAACATATGTACAGGACAAGGATTGGCATGGATTGCATGTTCTCGTTCAAAAGCGCCATAGAAATATGAGCCTCTCGAATACATAGATTACCTTTTATTAAAGGACAATGAAAATACAGCGGGTTGAGACAAATAAATACAAGATCGAAACTAAGCAGCACAATGGCGAATCGAAAATAAGATAGTACCCACACAAGACATGATGCACAGAGTGTACCATCGTCCGTTTGTACGCTGTCATCATGTATCGCAGTCCTCGACCTGCCTTTATCGACCTGCGGTAGTTCAGAAATGGGGAGTAACGTAAGAGAGGGAAGGATGTTGTGGAGATCCAGATTCAACGAATCAGCTAAATCGGTCAATCTATCGGTCGCTAATATGCGCACCAGCTAACTCTCGTTCCAGCATTTCACTGGGATCATCCATGACGGGACTAGGTGGTCGCTGGTTTTGAGGAGGCGCCGTAAAGTTGGACGTGGTCCCCTCTTGTCCCTGCATTGGGGAGTTGAGAATTTCCTCTCGAGAGGGGATGGGTAGGCTAGGAAATGTGAGTGCCGAAGGGGTGGAACAGAAATAATTGGTTTACCTATCCTGCCTACGGATCTGGCTCGCAGCACGAGCCTGAGTGCGCACCTCCGCCCGGAATGCGTTAACTTCCTCGACGATCAATTTCTTCATTCCGTCGATGCTGTCCTCCTCTTCGAAGCTAAAATCAAATTTCTGAAACAAGGACTTTAGCAATGGGGACTGAATTGAAATCATCGAGGCGTACCGAGTGACACGTGGGCTCATCAGTGGGATCATGCCAAACTTGCAAGTACGGGTGGTTAAGCGCTTGATCACAACTGATACGCTTAGCCGGGTCAAAGCGTAGCATTTGCGACAGCAGATCAATGGCAAGGGGATTTGCATGCGGATACAGAGTAGAAAAAGGGACACGCGGCTTGATAGGCAGAGAACGAATGTAATCTTGAGCCTGCAAAGGCGATGAGAACACAGCAAATTGGCCGGTGACTAATGAACGTACTCGAGGAGAACCAACGCGTCGAAGTGTTTCCTCCGAAGGTGTCCCAAGGTAATGTAGAATTTGGTTCAATTGGTCGACGTAACTGGTTGAGTTTGAGCGAATGTTTGATTCCAGCGGATAGAATCAATGAAGAAGCACATACTCTCGGCCTTTGAAAATGGGTTTCCCGCCTAAAAGTTCAGCAAGTATGCAACCAACTGACCACACATCAATGGCAGTGGTCTGTCAAGAAGATCAAGGTCCGAAATGATATTCATGAAGCCAGAACGCACATAGTTGGCGAAGCTTAACATGATCTCGGGGGCTCGGTACCATCTCGTAGCGACGTATTCGGTCATAAATCCTTGATTACCCGCAACTTTAGAGGTTCCACTCCCTGGAGTGTATCCTCGCGCAAGACCGAAATCACAAATTTTGAGCTCACAATCCGCATTGACAAGTAAGTTACCAGGCTTGAGATCCCGGTGCAGGACATTTGCGGAATGAATATATTTCAATCCGCAGAGAGTTTGGTAAAGAAATGACTGGAAGTGGGCATCAGTGAGAGGTTGGCCTGAACGAATCTGTGTATTATGGGTGAGTTGTCAACTTTCGTAATCGGGTCGGTCATACAATAGCGTGCAGATCGGCCTCCATCAACTCTTCCTACGGGCACTGTCAGTGAAATCCTTTGATACGTAACGAGCCACAGACATAAAGATACACTTCATCAAAATTGCCGTTTGGTTGGAATACAATGTCCATATCGTAGAGGCTAGTGATCTGAAAAAGAAAGTTAGATTGGTGCGTATTCCAGCGCTGGTCATATAAACATAGGAATTTCCGACATTGGACGGCTGGGCTCCGTCTCCGTGTTAAAATAAGGATCGAAATATATGGATGTTGGCTGAATACGACTGTTAGATAACGAACATTTTTGTGGCCCCTGAAGTGGTGCAATAACCTGTATAATCTGGTGAGTCTAGGGATAATCGATTCATGCCAATAGCACACATACCTAATTTCCCTCAAGCATCGCTTCGTGAGGATGCGCTGCATGACCGATGAGATATCAGATCGATGGGGGGCAAAAAAAATACCGGACGAACTTTAGTGTTGATATTGGTGATTTTCTTGATTGCACATCCATCCCCAGTTCGTCGATGTCTGGCAGCTACGACACAACCATAAGCACCTTGGCCGAGCTCCTTGACAAATTGATATTCAGAGTCAACCACAAAGGTGGAGTTTAAGGCAGTGAAGCTGTGTCTCTGCATTATTGACGGCGATAAGAGAGGTGAAGAAATCCAGAGTGGAAGTGGATGGGAGGGAAGACAGATGGATAAAACAATATTTTGATTGACATCAACGCGCGCTTATCGCCACCAGCAGGCGCCTAACAAAACCGGCGCTTGCCCCTCAAACGCGTTTCGACCGATAACAAGCTGAGCGATCAGCGCTTCAGCTCCCACAATAGAAAAGATTATCATGCTGTTCAAGTACTGTTTATATCCACTTGAGACGGTTTTGTAAGTATACAATAATACCTGTGCCCTTGCATTTATTATGACAATGTCCCGGGTAACCAGACCGACGCTATACTTAATATATGCAGGTGTATCTCCACAACTACAGATAATTCATTACATATGTACAGATACTAGTCTATGTAAGTCCTTGCGCAATACTCAAAGCCTATAGTGGTTTTCCAAGTCGTTATACATGAGCGCAATTTTTTATGTAACATGAAAAAAAACTGATCACCAGTTACTGAGCATCATTTGTGCACATTCCTGTCCGAAGTCATACATTGCCATCAGAATGAGAGACACAATTCAGAGGATAATTTTCACCTTCAATCTGTTCATGCTATGAACAATTGCTACATTGACTACAGTCTTCAATTTTCTCTTTACCTCCGCCTTTCCGATTGTCAATTGATAGCTTCCGGAACAATGACACCACCGGCTGACATAGTCCCCTTGAATCTGTTTGCACTTGCTACACTTCAGATCTTGTCCCGCGAAATTCCGTTCCATGGCCCACACCACACGAATGAGTGAGAACTCAATCAAGGTTCGATCATATTCGCCTTTGCAATTGAAGCATACCCACTTTGGAGGGCCAGTCTCACCCTGAGCGGGTAGTAGCTCGGGATCCCGACAAAAGTCAAAATCTTTGAGCGAATCACAGTGCTTGCAAGGGACATTGAACAATTTGAGTGGCTCGCAAGGGTTTCGGAAAATAGCATCAGATGCAAACTCTTTAACACCGATCAAGTCGAGAGCGTTCCGTTTGACCAAGCCTATTTCGACGTGATATTCCTTTGCCAGTTGGAATATCGCACAAGCAAACTTGATATATTCGAGCGGGGGGTTTGACATGTGTAGATGTGATCCAGGAAGAATAGGAAATTGCCATTCTACTGCAGTTTCTTCATTCATCATTGCTTCTCGATACTGTTCTTGAATGTTTCCGACGGTTCTAAGCATGCGTCGTGTAAGCTTCCCAGCAATGAATTGTCGAACATTCTCCACCTCATCCTTCATCTGAGAATCATGCTGCGTCGCACCTGGTGAGTCGCCATTTTGAAGAGGCCGAAGAGGCACGCGGGCCGTTTCATTTGTCTTTTGACGAATTTTGAAAAGGGAGATAATGAAGTACTGTATAATGGATGTAAGTTCTTTTTGGGCTGGTCGCGGAAGGAATTCGGCGATGTTCAATTTCATCATAATTGACAACTCTTCGGGTGGTTCTAGTGCCAGAGGATTCTCACATACAATCCCACCCCAATTGGCCTGGTCCATGAACAGCAAAAAATCATAGAAGCAATCGTTACGGAGGTAAATATGCTGGAAGAGTTCATGCGAAGTAACCGCAGTATTGATATATGTAGCATATGCGTGGGCAGTACCCGGAGGCTTTGAGGTCGCTAGCAGGATTTTGCTAAAATCAGCGTAAATAACATGGGACCCTAGTCGTTTGAACTCGGCCAGAAGTTGCACGAACGTTTTCCGCATAAGACCGTGCACAAAGCGATGAAGGCTAGGATCGTACATATTTGACGCACTTGAGCTAATCCAGCGCCAAAAGTGATCCACGGTGAGTACGGAAGGACATTCCACCCCTTCGAGTTCACCTTGTAGTCGATCTGTCAGCCATGCCTTTACCATAGCTTTTAGGATACTAAAGGTCTGCACAGGAACATTGGATTCGCCCAGTGAGATGTCTTTCTGTCCGTCTCCTTGAGCGTACTCGTCCAAGGTGCGTGAAACAGAATCAAATGCAGTGGAACCGCCACTGCCCTCAAGCTCATTGATTACTAGAGAATGTACGACAGAGTTGATCGCCAGATTCCGCACCGCAATCTCGAGGCAGACATGAGAGTAAGCTCCTGGCATGGTAAACTCTGTCTTAGGAAGGTCATCCGTTGGCCGTTTGTCAGTTTCTATTCCTCCAAGATCAGGAAGTTCGCTCGAAGACCACCACAACACCATGTCTTGTTGAACCAGCCGACGAGCAAAAGTAATATCCGACAGCTGAAGAGGCTGGTCGCCTTCGATATGCCCGAGAGGTATGTCATAGTATTCTGATAATGCCATCGACCTATCTAACCAGCCTCCCATAGCAAGATAACGGTTCAACATTTTTCCCACGACGTGAGACTGCCAAGGGAAAACGTCCAAAGTGTGAGCGGATTTTGCTTTTGCCATAGAGAGTACAGGGAACCTGGCAAATTTTGGGACATTCATTTCAAAGTAAGAGTTGTCTTTGCTAGACGATAAGACAATGATATAATTCTGGTCTTCGGCAACACCTAGCTCCCGAGAAATGGCTTTGAGAGCCGTTATATCAGTTGAATGGTAGGTGGTGGTAAAATCTCTCGTTTCGGGGTATACGAACGAACTGCTGCCGAAATGCTCGTCGCGCTTTCTCTTGATCTCCGTGTAGCCCTCTCGTAAGCGAGGAATGGCCTGCCTTCGTGTAGCAGGGTCAACAATATGAAGTCTGACCAGTCCAGAAGGGAAGAAAACGGCGAAGACGTGAAGAGGAGCATTCGCAGAACAGGCGTGGTAAATGAATATGTACTTTTGGTTTTTGCCACCCCTCAGGTATTTGTGCTTAGAGTTGCCAGATATAGAAGGCGCTTCGAGTTGATACAAGTCAAACCCGATAGCTTCCGCGCGATTCAAAGTCATGCTGCTGTCTGTAGACTCACAAATACGACCGAGTTTTAGCAAAGCGCGCACTACCAATGGAACCTAGAAATGGTAAGTACACAATAGTTAGGGATTTTGAGGCACTCACTTGCAGTTCAAAGACTCCATCAACGTTCGGATCGTTAGTAAGGTCTATGAAGTGTTCACCGATCTCGCGATAAAGGTCCTCTCGAACGGTGATTTTGTACAGATTAATGCAAGGAAGGTCTCGAGGCAAATTGCGTGAAACCTTCTCATAGGAATAGAAGTCCGTACGGAATATCTCCTCTTTCGGGGTGCGGAGGTGCACATAAAATTCTCGCGCTATACGCAGAGGCAGCGAGATAAGTTCTGAGTCGACCGATAGCCATAGCATGTATCTACCCAAGGTCCCTGTAGGTCGAATTTGCACAATGTCCCATCTTCGGTCGGCGCGCACCTTTACATTGCTGAACATAGAAGGTACTACGACAGATCTAGGGTCTGGTCCTTGGCGCCTACGTTTCCAGCGAGGTCGCATCGCTTTCAACCAGGCAGAATAACTAATCATGGGATCGGGAAGCGCCTTGTCTTCTTCGGTAACGCCTGGCTCAGGGATGTCTTGCCGGACGAAGTGAGGCTCGGACGGAGCGAGGAGTGTTTGAGTAGATGGACCTTCACCACCCCAGTCCTCAATGTCCATCAGCTGTGTCTCTTCCTCCTGGGCTTCTACATCGGTGGCTAGTCTGAAAAAGTCTGTCAGCTTGTTCTGCTTCATTTTATCAATGGTTCCTGCGACTCGACGATGTAGCCAGTCTGGGTGATGAATTCGAGGCACAGGGTTGGAAACCTTCTGCATCGCAGCGGGGATAGTGATCAATTTCTGAATCACAGAGCCCAAGCGCTCAATGTAGTAGTTCCAATCAAGAATGGAACGAAGGTCAAAATCGATGAGACTGCTATCCTTGAGCCATTTGCGGAGGTATACCCGCTTGATGGTTTCCTCTGCAGAGAAAATTGCGACTGGAACGGCACGATCTGTGACAGGGGCACCAATCGGTTTCGCAGATATGATGAACTTGCAAGCCAGCCCTTTGTCCTTGACCATCTGATCACCTAAGAATTCCGCCAAACGTCTGGCAGTACTGATAGAAGTAGATTTTTGACCGCCATACTCAGCCAGAGTTTTCGACATGCTACGATTCTCAGCAATAAGCTCCACCAACTCCTCATCTGTAAGTGCTGCCGCCTTGCTGAACAGGACATCCAGCCACTGGTCTGCAACCTGCGCAACAGCTTTGTAACATTCCTCCGTCGTCGACCCAAGTAGGAATTTTTCAAAGATCTGAGACTGGAAATGTTTTATCAGCTGTAGTTCACCACGACGCTTCACTTCAAACCCTTTGAGTTCAGCCAAGGAACCATCATCGTTGAACACGGCGTAACGCTTCTTCAAAAGTTTATCTTCTTCCTTCGAAGAGGGTAAGATCATTGCCTTGTAAGGTCCATCCAGCTCGAAAAAGATAGAGTTTTCGCTGTGGATTTTGTATTCCCCAGTCTCGGGATCAAGATCGTGATATTGATGGTTGGTGAATTCGGCGTGAACGAGGTGATTGAGCATCGTACAAGGATATGAGAATCCAATTGATTTACCATTTTCTAACTTGAACTTGAAGTTTTCGGGGAAGACTCCGGGGAGCATACACCAAATACCATCGGTATCTAGTTCTAGTGGTCGCCCAATCTGCTCCACCAGCGCTCGAGCCATCTGAATAATGGTAGCACCAGTTAAGCAAGTAATTCCAGCCATCTCCATCGAGTGCCAGCGAGCGCCCTTCCGCATTACGTATCCGTAGAAGGAATTCAGAATGCACTTGTGTGCCAGTTGAAGGGAGTCATACAACACGATCATCTTTTTCGCCTCATCGACCTCTGCAAGGGAGCGCCCTTCATTGATAACGGTATCGAGGTTTTTCTTCCACGTTTTGAGCAGACCTTTATACTCGTATCGTCGATCTCGGAACGTCCTTACAGTGTCGACATAGAACGGGTTTTCCCGTTGGCAGACGATAGACTCCCGGTTTTCCACCTTCGTGTCCTTGGTTTTCTTGTAAACTTTTCGTGAATAATCGCCCAATCGTTTATGCAATAACGCAGTCTGTTCAGAAGGCGAAAGATCGGCGTATCGGCGTTGAGGACCATTCGGACGTTTGGAAGGGAAAACCTCTTGGTTGAGCGCATGTCGGATCATATTATACTCGTCACGGTGGGATGGAAAGAATTCTCCTCGCCATGCCCATTCCAATTTGCGGTCACACGTTTTTCCCGGTCGATTGTAGTCGCAGACGGCACAAACAGATTCGTCAACCATTGAATCGGGCTGGAGACGATTAGACAACATGATGTTGGGATACATGGCAGCTACATCCAAGTGGTAGATCAAGGGATTGTCGGTACGCTTTGGATTATCGCGCATGGTTTCGAGGGCAGTTTGGATGGCAGTTTTGACTTCTTCATAGTTGGTGACTGTTTCTATTGAACATCTAGACTCCTCAACGATGCAAAACGTCAGGGCGGCATCAAGGTCGTTAATCAGCTAAAGATCATTAGCCCAGAACCTTGCCACAAGAAGTGTACCCTACCTCTTGAACAGCAGAAGGCGTGATTTTAAAGTCTGTGGGGATATCACTACGGAAAACTCCTGCTTCAAGAGCTTCTACGTGACCGCCGACATACGTCTCCGATGCCAAGAGGTGTCCATCGTAGAAGTTTCCATACTCCTCCTCGTGCCTGTTCGGCATTATGATATGACCTCGATACGCTTCAACCTGTCTCAGACGGAGGCTGAGTGAGGCCTAAGGAAACAGCCAGTGAACGTACCATCAACAAAGTTTCGCAAAGAGTGCCACTTCCTTTCCTCAAAACTTCGTCGGGGTTCAGCGGAATGATATTACAAAGAGAGAAGATGAAGGGGTGCACGTATTTCATATACAGATAGTAAGTTGCGACTGCATCTGACACAGAGTATTGCGCTAGTGTCTGGGGTTGTTCTAGCGCGTAACTATTAGGAAGATCAGTTCACTGAAGGGAACAAACAACGAGCCGTACTCACGGAGTCATGAGTTCAGGATCTAATTCTATAGGGTTGTAGCCCAACTTTGAGGCAGTCACAGCTTTCAAGCCCTGACTCCCCTGAGGTAGGTAGGAATCACGCTTCACCCAACGGAAGCAGTCCATATGTACACAAGTTCTCGATTTGTATTCATCGTCAGAGTCCTTTGCGAAACCGGTTTCAAGGTACAGGTCTATTCCGTTGACTTTTGCGCGCGCGTCTAGGAACGGAAAATCAAAGAAATCGCCGTTGAAAGTGGCTATCACGGTGGGTTTAACATCTTGAATATGGGAGAAGAAGCGTCTGATAGTCTCAGCCTAAGCACGCCATGAACAAAGATGGTCGAGGAAGTAAAAATGTGTGCGCACTTCATTTGGTTCATTGAATATTATGAAAGGACCCTCATAACCTTCCATTGGGGTATACTCAAAATCTTCGATGTCCTCGCTAACGATCTCCCGATTGGTGATGAGATATCCCTGACCATCCACCATATAAGAAATCATCATGACTTGATCTGTCGCTTGGTCAGGAAATTTGAGCGGAGCCTTGGTGGTTTCGATATCATAAGCCATGACTACTGGGTCCGCACGTTTTACACGCTCAGCAATGTGACGGAAATCGGGCTGACCAGCAGTAAAGCTTACTGCATACCAGAGCCCGACACGAATGTCATTGTCGATGGCCACTCGTAGATAATAAGGAACGTCGTATTCACGTATGTCAATGATAGCCTCTCGGGCATCTTCACGAAATGTCGCATTCCTGGAAAAGCCTGCGTTACTCCATCCTTCTTCTTCGAACGCGATATCCATGTCAGCAAGACCCGTGGAAGTCGCGTTGACGACCTCTGCATACGCGTCTACAGCGTCGCGTTTGGCGCCATTGGCAAGAGCCAAGGGGAGGAGTTCACGACGTACATTAAGCAAGTCCGAAACGTTTCGAAAGCAGAGCTGAAGATAGAGGCGACGGTGGCCCATGAGATGGTTGGGAAGTTTAAGATCTTCTTTACGATTCCGAACAATGCGACAGATGAGGCCTTCATACTTTTTGTTCAGCCATTCTTCAACTGAATTTTCCATACCGCTCTGGGAGAATATGAATATTGAGTAAATGTTCGTGAAAGAAGGAGCTGACCTTGCAAGCAATATAAAAATAAGGCTCATACTGATACGTGCACTTGAACATTTGTCCATCGTCTTGTATAAAGTAATAGTCCACAGCTGCCTTCCCAGATGGCCAATCCGCGTCTTTGACGAGAGTCTAGGTATAATCTCAGAGTTTGATTCGAACGACCAACAAAATGCTACGCACCGGATGCATGTTCACCAACCAGCCTTCTTTGACTACGCCTTCTTGTACCAGTCCGAATCCTAGTTTTTCATCAATCTCATCACTAACTTTGACCGCCTCGAATCTCTCCGCCAGTTGTGTGCCGTCATCTTCGCGTTTCGGAGCGTCTTCTGGCTTTCCTCTGCCTTTTCCTCGTCCCCTGCCTCTCCAAGAACCTCCCCGATAGCCTGAAGCGCGAAAGGCGCCACGATTTCCGCCTCGCGCAGAGGAGAGACCAAAGCCGCGACCTCTCGCCATAGCAATTGATACAAGGGAATCGCGTTTAAACCTGGTAGAGAAACGCGTCACCCCACGTGTCTCTTTGTGCCGCTCGGCGTTTACTAGGTAGCGCTGTAAAGACTCCCGAAATAGTATACATGAATAAATCTCAAGCCTTCAGGATCCGCACTCGTGCATAGGCTTTCGCAAAAGGGATCCTAGATTGCAAGCTTAAAACGGCACGCTCCCTAGCTGACGAAACAAGACGAATCGGAATACCCAACCGAAACTACCGCGAACGAACGCTTGGGCACGTGCGAAGAATTCCATCAAACCTGAAATATGTTCGCGTACCTTTTTCGCCTGCCATGTAATTTTGGAATTTCCAAAAATGGGCAATTCTCGCTCTGGTTCTTCATTTACTGTTACTCCAATGATTTCTGACTCTTCTGACGACGATGAGAATGAACAGCATACTAATGCCAACGGATTTGACTCTGCTTCTCGCCTTGGCTCGCCCTCAATTTCTTCAGTTCACGAATCACGGGCAGAGGTCGACGATGACAGCGTCACTTGCCTTTGGGATGACTGCGGACTTGTATTTACGGATCTTCAAGTTTTCATTGACCACATTCATAACGGTGCGAACTGCTTCATTGATTGCTACGATGATGCTCAACCTTGAATAAAACCTTAGGACATATCGGTGTCAACAAATCGAATTACACATGTGAATGGGCCACCTGCCATCGAAGAGGCCTCTCTCAGACTTCGCGCTTTGCTCTTATTTCTCACATCCGGTCACATACTGGAGAAAAACCATTTGTATGCTCGTTACCAGGCGCGTCTTGTTCCATTCCTCGAAATCATAGTGCTAAGCAATCCTCCGCACAGAGTGCGACAAGTCCTTTACCCGATCTGACGCTCTAGCAAAACACATGCGCTTACAGCACAGTATCGAACCACCAGCACCTGGTCGTGGTGGAACCCGTAAACGAAAACGAGACGAGACCTCTCCCCCGCCTACCAATGGTGCAGCACTAGCGAGTGGGAGCGGTTTTAGAACATTCAAGGTGGAACAACCTTGGTCAAACTCAGAAACCATGGATGAAGCTGATTTGGACTATGAAAACTATGCTCGTGCGGAGGCCGCTCATCGTAGGCCCCCAGTTGATGAAGAAGAGGAATCTGCATTAGATGTTCTCCCAGCCCATCTCAAATCTCAATTCGACTCATCTTCGAGGCGGGTTATGGGGCGTTCACCAGAAATGGTTATGTATATCTTGACGAAGGCGAAACACAAGTATGCGCTGCAACGGCAGGAGGCTCTGTTAGACGAACTGACGTTGGCCAGCGCAGAGTTAAACAGGGTGAGGGGCGAAAAGGATGCGATGATGGATCGAGTATTGCATGCCACATTTGGGTGTGTTGTATACCTGCTCTGTTATGGACTTCTGCTCACTCCTTCCCCTGCAGCTCTGAGGCCGAAGTATTCACAAAACCCATACAGAAACCTGCAGCGATGATTTTGGATCAGAAAGCTATTCTCACTTATGCGAATGGTGCTGAGTCTGGTCATTGAGACAAATTTTGTTTCATCTTGCCTTATATCTTATGGACCAACTATAATCTACAATTACCATCTTCGACTTCATTCTGTGTATTCTTTCTGTATGTATGGCGACGTACTCCTATTCCATTCCCTCCAACATGTTCAGTCATTTCAATTGTGTCGGAGCACGTAGCGTTGCCAACATTTCAAAGGATCAGCGCGAAATTATGGCGCTCTCGGCGTCGTCGGATTTTTCTCCATTGCCAGTAGTGCTATTCTACTCTACCCCATTTTCAGAGCCTTCCACATAAACCTAATCATGAAGTTGTCGAATCGTTGTTTGGAAACCGTGCTGACAATTTTCTGGTTCAGGCAAGGCAAGACAAGAGAATTGAAAGTGACACTATTTTCCCTGCGTGAACGGTTTTGCAAGAAATGAGTGGACCAAGATTCAAGGACAACTGAACCCATTTTCGCCGAGACGCTAAATAAAACTTCGCCGGGGCGCTCAAGGCAATATTATCATGCTCCGCTCAAGAGTCAAAGGATCGTGATCGTCAAAATCTCCTAGGTCTATAAAAGCATGAGCTTGTGCTGGCTCTAAAGAGTATCTCCTTCATTTTCTCAGGCATCAGGTTAGAACTCGATACAGGACATGGCTCGACACCACTTCCTTTGCTGTCTTCCTATCCGGGTCTGTTTCCCTTACTACGTTGGATTTATCAAATGTCATGCTCATTCATTGGTTTTGACGTTAGCTTGGAGCCTTTGTGATTTCATTGCTGACACTGGCTTACTCTGGATTCCTAACCTTCATCTCCATCTGCGTTATCATCGATGTTCGAAAAGGTGGGCTCCAATCCGAAGTTAGTTTTCCAGAAACTAATAGTTTTATGAAGGTCTGGTATCGACAGGACAGACGCGAGGCATGACGACAGGGATAGAAATTATGTCTGGTGTCTTAGCAGTCTCCTATGGTCTGCTATTCACGTCGGCTCTGTTCGGGTCGGTGACTTCAACTACTCAAAACCTTACTAAGATTAAACAACTTGCTTCCTACGACAGACTCATTGGTGTTTTTAGTCATCGAATTAGTTGGATCCACACCTTTAATAGCTTCATGAAGACCATACTGTTCCTGAACCTCTCCGCGGGCGTCACTGCAATTGTGCTGTTTGCAATTGACAAGAAGAATATATGCGCCAATGGCAATAGCTCGTCAAATGCAAACTCGTGCCCAAGTTTTCTTGGGACTGCTTCAAGAGATTTGGTTACAGTTATCGCATCTTTAATTTTAGCAGTTGTTCTACTCTTGCAAGGATGTGCGTGTATTTCGCTTCTAATTCCTCGAGTTTCTAATTCCAACCACATATCTTCCACAACCCTCCTGAATTATGATGCTGCATTTTTAGATGGTATTTGGATTGTATCGGATTGCATTGATGATCTTGAAACTAAAGAAGTGGCGGAATATCCCTTTGCTACGCGATATGCTGGCGTCGCTCCAATGCCTCTGTCTGAAGACAGCATTCCTTTAAATGGGAAGGGATATTAGCCTCAATCAGAACAAGATCTTACATCTATTGTCATCGCGCCTTCTCCATTGACGTATCATCATCATGGTTTACCAAGTTATTTTTAATGGAATGTTCCAGTTCAACTATGAATTGTCCAGGATTTGAAATGGTCTGAAGTGGTATTTTGAATTGAAGAACAGAATCTATTCAGAGTATGCTGAGTGCCACATAACATACTTATTACAGGTACACATGCCACTAAGGTCTTTGTTAAGATCATGTACACCGTGTAACTGTGCCAGAGGCTACAAGGCGTCTAAGTGCGGAGGGTTGAGTGGGACAGTAGTGAAGTTATTAACAACACTGCTGTTACGCCGTTAGTCCCCGGAGAATGAGAATAGAGAAGGTGTGAACTAGAAGCAGCCCAGTTGGAGCGGCGGTAACGCCGCCGACGGGGAGCGAACCAAAGAACTTATAAGTCCTAAGGTTAGAGTAGTAAGTACTTCAAGGCAACGAGCCTGAAGACTAGAGAGTGACGAGAGTACAGAGAGAGACTCAAGTTGAGGACATTAAGAGAGTGATTTAAGATGATAATTAAACTGAGGAACTACAGTATCGTACAGGCAGTATTTATATCCACGGAACGGCACATCGGGGCGGAGCGCCAGACTAACTACTAGGAGCTATATGTGTAGTACCTGCAGGGTTGAGCAAAAGACAATAAGGAGAGACTAGAATGAAAGGGTATGTGTAACGAGAAAGAACAATAAGGATGAGATTACAATAAACAGTAGATCTCGGAGTACCGAGCGGCAGAATGGGGCCCTGAGGCATGGACTTGACAGTCTTTCCCTGGGAAAAGCCTTCATCCACTGCAAAATTTGACTGCAAAATTTTGAGTGAAAGCATGCCTAAGACTGAACAAGTCAGTGTCCTCATGCCTAAGGCTCCCATTAGAAAGAAGGGTAGATCTAATACCCACAGTACTGGTAATGGCAGTAAAGAGTATTCAATAATTATACTAGTAGGAGCATGCTCTTTGAAGATGATGATAGAGATCAAGAAATTCAATTTGCAACTTCAAGCTTCCCCAGCAGTTTCGCAGTGGTGCTCTTTCATTTTTAGGATGTTTTCGAGGTTCTGTCCTAATCTTCTTCTTCTTCCATCAACTGTCACATTAGCAATAGCTGAATAGCCCAATTCTGAAGGTAGCTTGGAAATAGCCGTAATTCAATGGCTTACTGAGGTTAGAATAACATACAGGCTGGCCAACCAATGGTTTGTGAGAAAGACCAGGTAAATCAAGAGGAAGCAGTAGCCCCATCCAACTAGTCTAGCAAGGATTCTTGATATTCAACCTCAGCCTCCTAAAGAGGTTTGCCTTTGAATCACCTCGGTTTGAACAAGGATAAGAGAATGTGGAAGCAAGCCTATGTCCCATTAAATCCTATCCGCATGAAAAGACAACACAAGTTCACAAAGGAAGGTCCTGGAAGGTCGTCACAATGATAGTATTAACTCGATTGAGTGAGGCCCAAGAGGCCCTTCATTTACATGGAAATGAAGGACTGTTACGAAAGCGCCAGCAAGACAGAGGTTGCACTTGGTCTGGTTTTTGAAGAAAATAAATATCTACAGAAGAGGCAGTTGGAGCCATCAAATGCGCTTTGGACAGTAGACACTGCACCCACGAAGATCCATTCTCTTTTCACCAGGTTCACCAGGTTCGGTCAGCCACCTGGCATATAGTCATGGCTAGATTCACATAGTTGAAACATATCAATTACGGTAATGCACTCGGGAAGGGCACGGTTGATTTTTCAGATTTGATGATTTGTTGCCGGTTTATTGCCGGTCCGTCGGATTTGATATCTCACCATTGACACTTTTAATGCATGCAGTAAAAGTATTTTTGTGGCCTTCAAACTCTTCAGTGAATACACTGTCATTTTTCTGCCTTCTAAGTACCTCAGGAATGATAAATTTCTCAGGTAGCACACTTGGGAGAAGGCACAGTGAAACTAATAGCCTATTATTGCATCATTGCCCATTGAATGTCACAGTGTCCTCCATCTGCAAAACCTGGATGTTTGCAAGAGCAAGGATACTAGCTGGAGAGTGCTGTCCAGCACTGAAAGCACTCCCAGCAGTTTTTCAGTACTGCTGGGAGCACTTTCCCAGATGGACAGTACTGTCAGCTGCTTTCGAGCTCTTAGCTGAAAATACAGGTTTTATAGATGTCCAACCTTCAATGCATTTCCCTTTATGCATTTATTCCAACTATTGATAATACAAGATGCTGTACCCTATTCTTTACATGAGCTAGAGGATTTGGTACAATAGCTCTCTGTGTTTTTGAACTCTTCATCTGTAAAATCTGTATTCTTCAGGTTGGCTAAGAGCTCGAAAGTGTCAAGGTTTAACTCAGTCAAGTAACTGAGGTACTCAAGAGGCATTCCATTGTTGTCTAGCTAGGTACTGTATAGTATAATGTAATAATGTTGTCTTGTAACTTTACATACAAGGAGAAGTCTCAGGTACATACAGAATGGGCTTGAGCACACAGAGTATCCCTCAACAGAAAGCAGCTGACAGCACTATCCAGCTGGGAAAGTGCTCCCAGCAGCACTGAAGAATTGCTGGGAGCTGGACAGTGCCTCCATTGCTCTTGTGAACATCCAGGTTTTGCAGATGTTTTTTAGTCTTAATAGATATTCAAGTTCTTTGAGCTTGCTTGTTCTTCTTAGAAGAAATGCTTATGCTGGAGTGTACCATATGAGCTCTGAGCTCAAGTAACAGGCACTCTGTATCACACCCCAAGTAAGACTGCATGACCCCCATAAATTGAGGATAGAGGCATGAATTCCTTCAAAAATTATAAATTGAGATTAATTGAGTGGAGACATGAATACTCAGAGGGGGATATTCATCATCCCTGAGGTAACTAGAAGGCAAAAGATGACAGTGTATCTACTTAAGAGTTTGAAGGCCACAAAAACACTCCTACTGCATGCATATAAGCATTGAAACTCATGGTGTGAGAAAGCTGAATCAAATATCCAACGGACCAGCAATAAACCATTAACAAATCATCAAATTTGAAAAATCAACCATGCCCTTCCCGAGTGCATTAGGCTCTCAAGTGAGTCCTTCGAATTTAGTAGATAAGGTATTCATGAGATCTGAATGAATTCCTGAATAATTCGATCAAACCCCATCTTTACTTTCGTACACGAATTGGAAAAAATTCAGTTGATTAGTTTCAACTTTCAGCTTTGCTGAATTTAGACTGAAAAAGAGTTCAGAAGTCACTTTGTGACTGACAAGCATCACTATCACTCTGACAGGGTTATACATCTGCCTTCTTCAACAGCATTTGTTCATATTTGGTTAACAAATACTACTCAAGTATTCTGATGTAAGCAAGGCCAAATTTATACATTAATCACCAGACTTCTGGAATTCTAGAATCCGAGATTTGGTCTGAGGAAATTGAATCTCAAGCATGACCCCCCCTGATTTCTTACACGCTACCAGGGGGAGACACATGCCAAAATTCGAAAGATCCCAAAAACCGCTGGGGCTTGTTTGGCATTACCTTCTAGTGCCGCACAGCCGCACAGCCGAAACATGCCGTAGCAATAGTGTTATCTGATCCATTGTGTTTGCGTTTTTGGTCCTCACCAGGTTCTTACTGCGTCCGATTTCGATACGGTCTTAATGCAAACATAGCATAGATGGGCAATGATGCTTCATGGCCTCCATCTCTCCTTACTTGTATTGCTCTGTATCTCCTGGTGTTTCACAACTATGCCCCCTTCCAAATATAAGAGCTCTTTCAGATACTGATAATGTACCACTGGTCCACAAGCATGTAAATGTTGATAAAATCATGTATTTGAGAGTATCGAAAATTCTGCAATAGCAATTCAAGCACACATATTACAGATAGGATCCGGCATACTTCGGCTGAGCAGCTGTGCAGGCACTAGAAGGTAATGCCAAACACACCCCAACGGTTTTTGGGATCTTTCGAATTTTGGCATGTGTCTCCCCTTGCACACTACTTCTGCCTACGCTTAACCATGAGTCTTGCTCAAGCATGGCAGACCTTGCTTCATTGGACAGAAACAAAAGATGAAGATGACCAACCATTCACTGGTGAATCGGTATGAAATTTATTTGCTGCCCCCCCCCCCTCCCCCACACCTCTGACTTACACATACTTGAGCCTTGGTGCATGAAATACAGTGCGACTATGCGACACAAGGGCATGAAAACCCTGATCTACACTTTCACTTGGGTAGACCTCAATTTATCTCACAGCTCCCCGGGAGCTGATGAACCCTTTCAGGAAGATCCTGAAGTTGAAATGCAGCATCTCGATATCACTTCTTCTGACTCAGTTTTTGCAATTACCTCTGCTGGGGATAATGTCCTCCACTATGTAATTGCTTCCTCGCCTCGAAATGTGAGTCAGAGCTGGTTATATTTTTTTCATTTTACCAAGATTTGTAGTTGCATTGCGTCAATATGAACCCTTGGTGAATAAATGCTTCCTTTGGCTTGCTTCCCTTTTTATTAAACTATATAACCAGTTAAGGTTACCTTCTGGAGCTGAAATTAGCTGCAATATCAAGCCTTGAATACTCTGACTTCTTTGCGCTATTCGGTCGTGGCTACCATCCCCGCTTTCGCGACCTGTTAGACAGTAAACTCAAACATCGCCTATCAATTTACACTTATGAATTCTGGAAGGCCAATGCGTCTGCATTTTTGTCATCAACCTTTTACGACTGGGGATATAGTGGAAGAGCTTTATGGTTTGTCCGACTCTTATTCAAGCTTGCCGGAGTTTACGGCGAAGTTGAACGTTTGTGCGATTGTGAATCATTGGAGGAACAGACCAGCCTGTGGTAATCAAAACTACGCTCAGTGTGGTTAAACCCTCTCATGGTAGCTTTGTTACGCAATCCTATTTTCTGTTGGAATGCGTTGGGAGTTCCGTTGAACCAACAGAGAATGTTACTTGATGAAGGTACAGTCTGGATCTTATAACGACTGGACGGAAACTCAAATACTTAGGTGGCGTGTACCAATACATATGTGATACTTTGGATCCAATTCTATCAACATACCTGCTAAAAACGCAGAACTATTTTTATCTGCTTGTGCGTTACTCATATCTCACAACAAATTGAAACCTTATGGGCATAACGTAGGCACTCCTCGGGCATTACACTCCTGAATGTTGTCCGTCATATCTCAGTCATGAGGGTTTTGATAAGTTGAAGGCCAAGAATTGTGAATGTCTCAACGCATTTCGCATCTACACCGAAACAATTTTTGAGTACATATATTTCTCATCTTCCCATTTTGATCTAAATAGTGGGCTTTATCAGCATTCTTCATGAGTTACCTTCATCATCGCTCACTCGTGTGCTACTCATGGATCATATGGATTGGTATGATCCCAGCTCGAATGAACTCAAAAACGAAGCCATTGAGCTTTCAAGAGTACTTGCACCAAGTGGCCTTGTATTTTGGCGATCTGCATCCAGATATCCCTGGTACAATCAAGTTTTCACCCTGAATGGATTTCAAGTCATGCCAGTGAATATCCGGCAGCCCGGAACGGCAATTCCTCTTGACAAAGTCAACATGTGGGTTTCTTTGAAAAATATGAATCTTGATTTACTGTATTATAGGTATGCATCCTTTTGGCAGGTGGAAAAGATTAAGTGGTCAGAGTGAAATTTCGAGGCTCAGGTTGATTTCATGGGGACAACTGCGCTCAATTTACTGTGCAATAATTATGTCAAATAATAAATTGTTCACAGCTGTTAGCGCCGAGCGGGATGTGATCCAGTGTCATGTCCCCAAGAACATCCGACGGACAGTATCCTGTTGATCCGAGAATTCTGACCGAACGATGAGTGTACTGATTGTCACTGTGACTATCCACCACTTTTTCATCGTATTTGGACTTCTCTTGAAACCACCTCTGTGACTAAATGATGCCCTTGTCTCAAAAGTTAGGAGACAAGAGGTCCCCTTCTCCAGATACATTGAAAGAATAGTTTCGATTGAAACATTTCAAGTCAAAAGGAAGCAATCCTGAAAACAACATTTCTCTGAAACCTGCACATTCTGGCCATTTTTCAGTCTCCACCCTGCTTGTTGCGAAGGATCGATTCACCGCTTCAGACTGGGATCAAGTATGCATTCCATCCTTCTCGTGTTTTTGGATTTCTGAATTGTGAACAGGTACTCTCCCGTAAAGAAGGACCTGAAACCACTAACGGATTTTCCAATATGGAAGCCGCTGCCTCTGTGAAAGTGTCTCGAAGCTGTCTTGCCCAGTCCACAACTTGCACTGCATCTTTGTCGAAAACCAAGCCCAACGTGATGCGAGACGGCGTTGTTCTGCTCAAAGCGATTTCAAGACCTCTTGAGGATCCTTGTACCAATGTTGGAATTCGAACTGGGGAGCCTGCCCCGGAAGGGCCGTTAGTGTCGTTCTCTGTTGTCTCGCCTGCTCCAAGTTCAAAGCTCCCGCATTCCTCTTGGGCTAGTAAAAAGTTGTTGAGACTGGTGCCTGTCCCCCTTGCTCTTCCCAGAACACAGAAATTCAAATCTCCCATGTCAAAAGGATCCAGACTACGTTCCGCACCTTCTTTACCCACCAGCATTACCCAGTCTTATTCGACGTTCTTTTATGTCCCAGTCAGTAAGTTTCTGAAATTACATGTATATTTTATATGAATGACCGCCCTGATTTTTGATAGTTCCGCATTTGATCAATTCCAATACTAGTGTTTTAAGACGACTCGAACACACACTGGCAGCACTCTCAAAACCTCCGCCCGCTTTGGAACCAGCATGTCCAAACACTTGTACTAGCTTCAACCATGATGATCCTAGTCTCGAAGTACATATTGGTGGCGGTGGCAGAGAGGGCAAAGCTACAGGATTGGGGAATGGCTTAATGACAAACAGATACCCAGTTGCATCGAGTCGGTCAACAAGTACACTGCCAAATCCAAATCCAACAGCCATGGAATTGACGGCTCTGCATCTGGCAATGATTCTCAATCTCGAGCTTTCCCAAAGTTCGTTCCCAAGTTGACTGTGTTAAAAGGCTGCAAAGTGTTTGTGGATGTGTGGATGAGTGATGGGCAAGATACATCTTTGCTTTACATTGATATTGCAAAGAATCTGGGTGCTCAGGTATGTGGTTTTGAAAAATTAATGCAAATCTTCTGAGTGTTGCCAGGTTGTTAGAAGAATTGGACCACAATGTACACATGTTGTGTATACATCTGGTTGTGAAAGGACTGTGGAACAGTATTTGTTCGTAATGCAATTCTTTGTCTTCACCATCTTTCTACTGATGTATTGCTGTTCAGTGCCCTAGACAAAAGACAGAGACCGAAAGCTGTCGGAGCGTCTTGGCTCAGAGACTGCAAATACGTCACCGTGCGTCTAGATGAAGAGCATTACCTAGTAGACATGGATGAATATAGACCTGATCCGACAAGTCAGTTTTTCTCTCTAGAGAGCAATAAGGATAAGCCACACAAAGTTTGTCTCCTTGACTCATACACCTCATGTCAATGCCTGAATCCTTTTATCAGCGTCGGCAATCGTATATCCCGAGATTCTGCGGTACAAATGACAATGAAATTAAAAATGGAGACATATCCGTTGATGAGTCAAATACTTGTTTTCAATTTTCCGCCCTGCGGTGCTAACAGCTGACGTTTGTTCTACAATTCGAAGGTATGGTCATTGACGAAATGACACCCTTAGAGATAGCCCGCTTGAGACACAAGTATGGTGGATTTGTCGTTGCACACAAGCATAGAACATGAACTGATACAACTATTTTCTGTGGGGTACAATCCTATATATTAAATTTCCTGGGGACAGAAAGTCACAGTTCCGTGATATCCCGTGCCAGTCACAAGAAAGTCAATGCGGTTCAGCTCGCTGTTACATTTGGCCAAATAAGGAGAAGCTACAACCATAAAAGGAAATTAAAATTGTATGGAGCGGCATATATAAGGATGATACTTCCATAAACTACAGCCTCGTAAAAGCTGGATGGAAGATGGTCATGCCATTGTTGCTGCACTACTAAACTCTTGGTAGTAATTCATCAGGAGCCTTTACATTGTCTTTGACCATAACGAACCATGTAATATGTGTAGGACAAAAGAACTATGGTAAACTAGTTATACTCAGTATCTGAGTCTAGTTCTTGTGAAGTCGGAGGCAGGTTCTCCTCTGTGTTTCTACCGACTGAGATATGGGGTCTCAAGTCATCTATCAAAACATCCTGGACATTGGCATTAAGAGGCTCTTTTCTCTTCCAAAAAATCAATGCATCTGGAAGATCCTATATGACACCTTAATAATGGTTTCATTACTTGAATCTCTCCACCAACTTACTTTATGGCTGCCGAAAGTCACGGTACCCGCAACAGGCACTATTGTCATGAGCGATTATTTGAGGCTAGAGTTTTTTGTACCTACTTAACGAGAGAATAACGTTGAGGTCCATGAGTCCCTTGACACAATTGTGCTTCCCAATGAATGCCAGTAAAAAAAAGAAAAGACCAATGCTGCCAAAAAATCAAATTTAGACTACAAGCTTGTAAGTTGAAAATATGGTACCCACATAATGGCAAACAGACTGAACAAACTAAAACTACTTATTCTTATCAATGCCGATCTGTAGAATCCTTTGTAGCAGAATGATGGCTCGCGCCGAAAAGCAATATAAAAAGACACTATCAATTGTCAAGATTATCGCCCAAGGAGGAAAAGGTAATTCAAATGCTCACCATTGAAGCATAGTACAGCAACAATAATGATAACCACAAGTCCTGCTGTGATCCGACCTCTGTTCTAAGAATAGGTATGATTGTCAAGACCATGCCTCAGCGCCTCGCGCCGCTGCTCGGTATTCCGAGATTCACTCTTTATTGTAATCTCCTCGTTATTGTTCTTTCTCGCTACACATACCCATTCCTTCTAGTC